>PVJS01024023.1:0-29002 GCA_004027185.1 Glis glis
CACACACACACACACACACACACAAATAATAAAATAAAGGCAGTGTTCACAAAAGACCTAAAACATTACACGTATGGGTGGAGGACTGTCAGTAATAGTGGCCCTTGAACCTAGCACCAGAGGGTGTTCAGGGGCTTCAAACTGAGATGTGAGAAATTTCTTATAGAATGGAGATGAGCTCTCTTTCAATTTGGTAATTTTCCTGGGAATCTGATTGCGGAGGTAGAGTTCATTTATTTTTACCTTCTAACGAATGGTTCACAGGTCAGTGGCTTAGCTATTGTGAATTTTGGCAAAATAATGTTGCATCTCTATACTGATCCCTGGTAAATGATTATTTGATGAAGCTGGAAATATACTGCAGTTGCCTGCCAAGGCTTTTCCTCCTTTCTTGAAAGTCTAGCCTTGAGGAGCACATGGATGTATATCAGCTGTAGAAGGGAAACCGTGCCAGCCTCGGTGGACTTGCCGTTGGCTGCCATATCAGCTAACGGCACAGGAGGTGAAAGGGCAGCGGCCTCCTTTGGTGTCGATGGGCAGGATATGGACCGGATGGCACTATCAATCGCTAAAACCTTTCCTGGCACCAGCCCATCTTTGCTAATGTTCTTCTCCATGCTGTGCTCTGATGACTGGGCGTGCTGTCACACAACACTCCCAGACAAAGACCGACTCTGTCAGGGCCTCCCACCAGAATGGCCCGGGATCATTTTGATCAGGTAAGTACCAACTCTGCCCATGCTCCCCAGACTTCATGAGCTCACAGAAAAAGAATCACTTCTGTGGGTAAGATACAAGTGAGATTTCCTTCCTTCCTCCCTCCTTCCCTCCCTCCTTTCTTTCCTTCCTTCCTTTATACTAGGAATTAAACCCAGGAGCATTCTACCTCGGAGCTACACCCCTAGCCCTTTTTATTTTGAAACAGGGTCTTGCTAAGCTGCTGAGGGTCTTGCTAAGTTGTTGAGGCTAGTCTCAAACCTGTGTTCCTCCTGCCTTAGCCTCCGAAGTACTGAGATTACAAGCGTGCCATCATACCTGGCCCCTTTTAATCTTGAGTAATGATTATGAATTTACACAAGAAACTTAAGAGGTCACCTGCATAGACCACCAGAGGTCTACATAATCTACTTTGTGAAGCAGTAAACCATAATGTAAAAGAAAAGGATTCCACAAAGAATGACCTATAATGCATCCCGGCTATTTCAGCATCAGTCTTTGTTTATTCCCATGAGGCCTCAGGCTCAGTCCCAATAGGGGTTAGGGTTCTCTCCTTCCTTTCCCATTAGGAGTCATGATTATAGGATCAGGAGAGCTGGAAGAAGCTTGGGAGGCCCACCTGGTCCAACTCTTACCGAATAATGATATACTAGTTCACGTCAATGAATCAAGGCATTTCATTTGCTGACTTTAATCCAAGTGAAGAAACGGATGGCAGCTAAAAAATTGTGTTGTCATCAAAAGGAAACTTACCTAAGGCTTTGAACATTTGCATCCCCCCGTATTTTCCTTCAAACAAAACAGTGTTGTTTAGTGGGTTGAAGGCACGGCACATTCTCACTAAAACCACTTCCAAGCAACCTATGAGTTAAAAAAAATGAAAGCATGTTTATATAGACAGTAATAAAATGATCCATACTTCATGCAAGTCAAGAGGCTTTCAAGAACTTTAACATGGAGACAGATACATACAGATACATATAGACACATATACACAGAAACCCCTCAAGATTCCTTCCCCTAAAATAACTTGTAGAAATTAAGCTCTCTTAATACTTATGTGAGGAATTAAAGAGAAAGTACACTTCAAAGGTGGATAAGATGGAAAGCACCAATGCTTTTTCTTTTGGGGGCAAGTATTTCTCTTTTTTGACTACTATTAAAGTTAGTTTCAATTCTTTCTCCTCCTCCTCTTTCTCCTCTTCCTCCTCCTCCTCCTCTTCCTCGCCCTCCTCCTCCTCCTTGCCCTCCTCCTCGCCCTCCTCCTCCTCCTTCATCTTTGTCTCTGTCTCATTCTCCTTCTTTTCTTTTTTCTTTTTTGGTATGGGGGGTTAAACCCGCTAGACTCTCAGCCCTTTTTATTTTGTATCACTAAGTTGCTGAGGCTGGCCTCAAACCTGTGATCCTCCTGTCTCAGCCTCCCAAGTATTGGGATTATAGGTGTGCGCCACTGTACTGGGTTCCTACTTTCAATTCTTGAATTCACAACTGATGGTAAATGGCTCAGGCCAGCCCAGTCTGTTAACTTTTGTAGAAGTTTTGCTATTGGGTAAACTTTTACCTGTCACATGGAGTTTCCAACATACTCTATACATATTTCAGCACGGGATGACTTTAAGTAGAGAGTCTGCCCCTGTGTTTCTTGGGGGCACTGTTTGCATCTGATACTCTTTGAAACAAAGGTTTCCTGGCCTGATAAGTTTTAGCAAAATGTTAAATTATTTCACTCCAGAGAGTTATCATCATCATTGACAGATCAAAGGCTCTGAGAACTCCTGAACTGCAGGAGCTTGATTGACTTGAAGAACATAGCATCTTTCTGAGTGTGCTGTCAGCCCAGCAAGGGCAGGACTCTTGTCTGCAGCCATGGCAGTTGAGGTTACTGCATTCGCCTTTCCATCTGTGGGGCCAAGAAGTGTCCCCGGCATGTAGGAGATTCTTACTGATATTTATTGAATGAATTCACTGGCTACCTTTGTTTTTCCTTCTGAACATTTATTGACATCCTGAGGAACTACTGCGGCATAGTTTCTCAACACTTTGGAGAAACTGGCTTTTGCCCCATTAGTGTATGTAAGGTGACAGTCAGATTCTAAAGCCCCAAGTGTGCGCATGAGCCTCCTGTTGGTGACTGGGCTCCATCTTTGGTGTCTTTCTTATTCTGCCACTTTATATTTGTATCTCTGTTTTATTTTCTTTTCTCTGCCGATTTCTCTCTGCTCTTAGCATAAGGGCTTCTACATAGGAGGAAATTTCCAAAGATCAATTGAAACAATGCGTTTCTGACACCAATGGGAATAGATAGCATTTATTGACTATCTACACCCTGGAAGGCACTTTCCTTGGCCCCTTTTATTCATTATTATATTTTCTCCTTGCAATAACTATTTTAAGGTGAGTTTTATTAGCCTGATTTTATGAATGAGCTACAGGAGGCTTAAAGATATTAAGTGCCCTGCCTTTTATACTAGAGTCAACATTTTTACAGTAGGGAGAGATGGCAAAGATTAGATAGTTTCAGTGGTTCCCAGAGGTCAGTT
Organism: Glis glis; assembly: GCA_004027185.1. Lineage (NCBI taxonomy): Eukaryota > Metazoa > Chordata > Mammalia > Rodentia > Gliridae > Glis > Glis glis. The sequence continues at coordinate 3,258 of PVJS01024023.1, forward strand.
CATGGATTGGTGATATCTGAGTCTTAGTTAGAAATCCAAAGAACTGGGTTCCTCTCCAGGAGGCTGGGATTAATGGCCCAGGATGGTGGCTGCCTCTTTGAACTATCAGTAAGCTCCTTTGGTGTTCCTGATATGATTTAAAATTTGGAATTGATGGCTTCACGTCCATCTCTTTAATTTACAAATGAGAAAACTACCATCTTGGGAGGTTCGTTCAAGGCCAGATATCAAGTGGGGCAGATTTTATTTTTCTAAGAGAATCACAAAAGTATCTTCAATTCCATGTCCCCTTTCTAGACCTTCCCACACTCCCATGAAGAAGTAAATCCATGTCTGCTGCTCTTGAACCCAGGTGGGCCTCTGTGACTCCCCGAACTGACAGAGTGGGGTGGAAGTAATGCTATGTGACACCCGAGGCTAAGTCACAGAGATCTATGTACTTCTGAGTTGTTCTTTTGGAATTCAAGTTTTTGGAACCTAAGGAAGTCCAAGCAGTCTATGGAGAGGCTTACAGTGGCGTGTAGCTGAGGCCTCCAGCCCAGAGCCTTGGCTGAACTCTGGGCTATCAACCAACATAGCTGGCCAGCCGCGTGAATGAGTTAATTTGTAAGTAGATCCTCCTGCCCCCATTGGAATCTTAGAGAACACCATGTGGAGCCGAGATAAGTCATCCCTGCTGAGCCCTGACCAAACTGTAGCTCTGAGAGCTAAGGAACTGATTCTTGTTGTTTTAACTAAAATTTCAGGTTGTTAGATAACTAATAATAATTCAAATATTTATAATTAATAAAAATTCAAATTAGCGCTTGCGTCAGTTTTTTTTGTATGCGGTACTAGGGATTGAATTTAGGGGCATTCTACCTCCGAGCTACACCCCCAGCCCTATTTTTTATTCTTTATTTTGAAACAGGGTCTCACTAAGTTGTGGAGGGCCTTACTAAGTAGCTGAGGCTGGCCGTGAGCCTGTGATCCTCCTGTCTCAGCCTTCCATATACTGGGATTACAAGTGTGCGCCACCACGCCCGGCAATGTTTTTTTTTTTAATCAATTTACATCATTTGGTAAAGAAGCATCAACATAGAATAACAATCATATTCAGCCCAAGTTCAAACATCAGCTTTGCTACATATTAGCCTCGTGATATTGAAAGTCCCCTTTCTCCTCTCTGAATTTTGCCTCCTTTGCTTTCAGATAGAAATGATCCTGATCTCAGAAGGCTAATGAGATGTCACAGGTAAACACGAACATATGGACATATATTATTATATGTAAAAATAGGATGTTACTATTATTTCCGTGGATCAGGACCACGATTAACACAAACATCACAATATTATTATCTGGTTTCAAAGGGAGCCAAGAAAGACAAATGATTTTTTTTTTCCTGTTAGGTAGTAGCATCTGCATAGTCAATCATATGTAGAGATTTCTGAACTTCTTCCTAAGTGATTGCGCGTGTGTTAGAGGGTGTCTGGGGTGGGAAAGATTAGAGCACAGTGGTTTCTCCCTGTACACTGGCTGCAGGCGATCCTCATTAAAATGATTGGGAATGACCACAGAGGCAGTGCTCAGCTAACCTGCATTTTTCCCCCTTGCAGAAGGCAAGGAGTCGGTTTTAGCGCCAGCTCAGCGATTCAGCCACCTTGACACGCTAATTACTCGCACTGCCTGTCAAGCTGGGTAGTTCATCCTCCGCAATTAATAGCTCCACTTTCAATAAGCAAAATTGTATTTGACTTCAAAGGGGGACTGAATGAGGATCAGGGCGTTTTATTACTGAGAGTTTCCTCTGGGAGATAACTGACGACGTGGGTGGTAAAAACGAGCTACCTCTGGGAAGGCAGTCTTTCTAGAGCCCTTCCAGACCTAAGGGTGGACCCCATCCGGGTCTGACATCGGCCCCCAAGAATCTTCTTGTTCACCTGACTTCAGAAGGAGAATCTGATCGTTCTGGCAGAGCTCCATGAAGCCCGTTATCCGCTTTGCAAACTCCACCACGTACTGGATGGCGTGCGTGATGTGGATGGCACATTGCTGCCACAGCGCCTCCCTGGACTTCAAGAGAGAAGACACAGCGCGTGAACGGAGCAGGGGCTCTGAGAGTCAGCACAGCACGCCACATTGCCTTCAGGGGGCTTAGCTGCCACCTGGGGCCCGTGGTGTGAAATGGCACCATTCAGGTTCAAAGGGGAGGCAATATTTTATTTCCTTTATCTTTATGTTTTGATCTATTTGAACCTCAATATGCCACAGTTAACAAAGTACTGAGGCTAAGTTAATAGAGACATTGTTTATAGTTGGTGATATTTTCTTTACTGTTTTTTTTCCCCCTCCTTCTTACCTAAACAAACTCCCGCTCTTAATCCATTATGTAAAAATGAACCCTTGCCTTGAGGGATAGCAATTTCACTCAGTCTTCCATAATGTCATTTTCATGGGTACCTGATGGACATTAAACTTGTAATAATTTTATATCGTGTTCTTCTTTGAAACCTTATGGAGGTGTGCATGTGTGCGTGCGTGTGTGTGTGTGTGTGTGTGTGCGTGCGTGTGTGTGTGCAGTACTGGGGATTAGATCCAGAACAAGAGCTCTATACTCGGCTACCTCCCCAGCCTGAGATTGTTTTTTGGTATAAAAAGAATTCCAAGGGAAAAGGCATTCAATCAGATCAAATCCCTCTCATGAGGGATACAGGAGCCCCAAAATATATTAAGTTCTTGGGCTATTTTCTTTGAGCTGAGAAATATAAATCCATGTGTGTTAGTTCTGCTATTTATTACCAGAGAAATATCTCTGCTTTTGTTCCCATATTTGTATAAAAGTAATGAGTTAGTTGTTCTGTTAGAGAAAAATCAATATGTCGTTTAAATCATACCTTTAGACATTTAATAAAATGTCAAAAGTACATTATTTATTAAATGTCATTTATTAAATATCTAAATGTATGATTTTATTAAAATCCCATTTATATATTTTATTAAAATTCCATCAACCGGCAGATGTTGTAATTGAGGATTTCAATCCCAAAGTCAAGTAACATGAATACTGACCAACAAGAATAGAGTCTTTCCCTTAAAAAGTTGTCAACATACACAAAGAAACACTCTTAGTAATAATAATGTAGAGGGAGTTGTCCTTTTTAATATGTAGGGCAAGAAAAACATTTTAGAATGCTTTGATCCGTCTCTTTGTTGTGTATGTTTGATGCTATTTTGACTCTCCGATTACTCAGAGGTTCCCTGCTCCTTGCCTGGAGCCAAGAAGCCACCATGAGATGTGCTAAAACCATCTTATGAAAGCACAGTCTCTCTGGTCACTAAACAGGCCAGCGGGTTTCCGGTAGGGCGGTCATGCCTCCCAGGGAACGTGTGGCAATGTCTAGAGACATTTCCAGTTGTCACAACGATGTGAGAGAGGTACTGCACACTGGCAGCTAGACCAGGGATGCTGTGTGATGGCCTACAATGCACAGAACAGCCCCTACGGCAAAGAACGTCCACCCTATAGTGTCAAGCATGCTGAGACGGAGAAAGCCGCAGGGCAGTGACCGCAGGGAGGTTTGCATCGTTTCTCAGCGTACCTTGCTTTGATAGACTTTAATTTCCTCGTAGGTGTGGGTCTGCCACGCCAGCTGGTGCAGCTCTTCCATGGTGTACTGACAAGTCTCCAAATGGGACTTAATGATGTTCTGTGCAATTCGATCTGTGAGACAGAATATCAGTTCGAGGGTTTGTGAGTAAAATCATTCTACCCAAATAAAATTGTTTCTAATATGTATACTAGAGAAATGTCCTTTGGAGACTGAGTGCATTAGATTGTCTGTAATGCTACTATCTATCTTAATATCTCTCAACTCTTGCGTCTTCTCAATTTTCAGTCTTCTAATCGAAAATTTCTGCCACCCCTCTGCCCCCTTTTGACTCAAGCCTTGGGGGTCTTACAAGTTGTAAAGCATTCAAGTAATTATTTACTTTAACAATACATATAAAATACTAATCCTTTAAAATGGTTTCAAAATCATTAGAACACTAATTTATCTCAGAAAGAGGCAAGTAAAATATAAATACTTTGCTTATCTTTAAAAAAAAAAACGGGAGAGCTGGGTGTGGTGGCACACACTTATAATCCCAGTACTTGGGAGGCTGAGACAGGAGAATTGCAGGTTCAAAGCCAGCCTCAACAACCTAGCAAGACCCTCCACAACTTAATGAGACCCTATTTCCAAATAAAAAATAAAACAGGACTGGGGGTGTAGCTCAGAGGTACAATGCCCCTGGGTTTCATTCCCAGTACCAATAAATAAATAAATAAAATTAAATAAAAAGGGAAGGGCCAGGCTCAGTGGCACATGCCTGTCGTCCCTGTGACTTAGGAGGCGGAGGCAGGAGGATCCCAGGTTTGAGGCCATCCTGGGCAACTTAGCGAGACCCTGTCTCAAAATTAAAAAAAAAAAGAAGATGAGCTTGGTGGTGCATGCTTGTAATCCCAGTACTTGGGAGGCTGAGACAGGAGGATGGCAGTTTTGTGACCAGCCTCAGCTACTTAGTGAGGTCCTCCGCAATTTAGTGAGACCCTGTTTCAAAATAAAGAATAAAAATAGGGCTGGGGGTGTAGCTCAGAGGTAGAATGCCCCTGGGTTCAATCCCAGTAATGCAAAAAAAAAAAAAAAAAAGAAAGAAAAAAAAATGAAAAGGAAAAGGGAGAATTAAGGTTGGGCATATAACTCAGAATGCATAAGTTCCTGGGTTTGATACCCAGAACTAAAACAAAAACAAAAACAGACAAACAAATAAACAAACAAAAAACAAACAAAAAATCTGAGCAAGGAAGGTTATCTAGAGAAAGGAGGGAATAGAGTGTGGGAGGACAGATGAAAGTAGAATTTCTTTCATGATATTCTTTTCTTTGATTTGATTTTCAGAACCATGTATGTATCTTACCCAGTTAAAAATGGGAGAAGAGGCATAGGTAAAATAATATTGGCCCTTGAGTTGATAATTATTAAGATTGGGTCATGTGAGCCACTATAATCAGCTTTTTAGTTATGATGATATTTTACTTTAAAGCATTAAGAAAGAGAAAATGTTTATATCAGGAACACAATCTTTTTAAACAATTTATCCTAAATGAGAGTTGTATTTTATATTGTTTCTTAAATACCGCTCATTTGGTTTGGGAGGTTTGAGAGTTGAATGATAGAATCAGGCATAGGAGCTCTTCCTAAAAACTTGCTGAGTCCCCTGGAGTTGGATCTAGATGACAGGAGGTCCCCGCAACCCCATCTGCTATCTGACCACTCAGAGATAGGGACAGCTTGAGAAACCAACAAAATACACTGGAATTCTGTGTGTGTGTGGGGGGGGGCACATGTGGGATGAAGAGGACCACATCCTCTGCTCGGTGAGGGTTCTTAGCTCATACAGGAAAGGAATCCTTCCTGCATTTCAGGTTGTGCCCTTTCCAATGCAATTTGTTTTGTTTTGTTTTCTAGATGGCTGTATTTTATTTCTCCAGGATAGCCCTCTTTTTCTCTCACCGAGCTTCTGGCATATAGGGTGGGGAGTAAAAGGAGTTGCAGAGGCGCAGAGAAGGAAAAATGGAAGCTTAAGCTTCTAATGAACTCTCCACACAGAACTGTCCTTAGCTGATGGCCTGGCACATGGTAACCAGGAGTGCACGGCAGTCCTGGCTGCCATCGCTGGGACACTGTGTGTGGCTTGTTACCAGGGAAGCAATGCGATGATTCCAAGGGAGACAAAACAGAGACGTTACTTTTGCAATCAGTACCACCAAAGGAAGATACTTTAGTATTTGCTAGAGTTGTTCCATCGCAACCATGGAGTGATAGAGGCGGTGCTAACTGCCATTATTCTCCATTGTTTTCAGCACTGAGCATTTCTAGCCTTTCCTTGCTTATTATATTACGAAATCTTTTCTTTCAAAAAATCTTATATTTAAAGTTATGGATTATCTTATTGAATCTCCTCCAATGTTATAAAAGAAGGGCAGGACTTACTCTAGACACTGTATTAAAATAGATTGGTAAGTCATGGCTCATCATTTTTCAATTTCGTTTGGGCAGCCTAATTATTCAGAGTCTAAAAAATATATCTGTTCTGTGGTAGGTATATAATAAGAACATAAGATTTTATAGATCTATAGTTTTCAAACCTCTGTCTTCATGGAGTAGTTCTCTTCAAAGATGATGTTGATTCATTGGTAATTTATAGGCTTCAGGGATTATAAGCAAAACTAGAATTGTTACTCAACATTGCATTAGGAAAAACTCTTTCTGCTCTTTTAAGTTATCTCCTGGGAACTGTTGGCCAAATCTTAAGAGTTCTCTGGCCTTCTGCCACCAAACCTTCAGGTTCTAGGGGATACAATAAGCAAGCATAATAAATATGTTGTCAGGCTAAGAAAAACTGGAAGTCAAATCCCATACATGCTCCCGGAACTGGCTCAGGGGTCTTCCTCATGCAGGCTTCTCTGTCCCCTGTGACTGCCACAGAAGGGCTGGCTGCTGTCACACTTTGACTCTGCCTCCTGGCAAGCCCTTACTCCGGTGAGATTTGTTGTGTGATTATTTCTGTGGCTCTGTTTGGTTCAGATCCTTCCAGAGTGGGAACTCTTCAAGAACTGGATGGTTGAGTCCAGTATGGTGCCATCATTTGTTTAGTCAACCAACAGTTTGTGAGCAACTGCTCTATACCAGGTCAAGGTACACATTAAAACAAAAGATCTTGCCTTCCTCTTTAAGGATCTTACAATCACATGTAATAAATGCCCTAACTGAGTTATTGTGGGAGCCCAAAGGAGGATGTGTCCAACGCAACCTGGGGGAGACCAAAAAATAACCATAGAGGAGATCCGCTCTGTTCTGAAGGGTTTATCACACAGAGGAGTGAAAGATGTTCCTCCAACAGAGGGAACAATATTATGGAGGCACAGAGAGAAAACTAGCTCTAGCCTAGGTAATTTCAGACACCATCTTTTTCACGTTTACAGTCCTTACTTCTTTATAAGCAACCTCCCTTTTACCAAGGAAACAAATGAGGTTCAAAAAGAGTGAGTGACTCTGGGCCAGTTTTTACAGAGTTCACAAACAGTGCTTTGAAATAGGATCTGTCTTCTCTGCAAGAAGTCTGGTGTGTCTGCAACACAGGGTGCATGGAGGAGATGGGGAGAAATGAGGTTGGGGGGCTGGAGAAGCAGGCCTGGGAGTCCCATCTCAGAGGATTTGGGATTTTATCTTGTAGGAAATGACATTGGTGGAAGGTGTGAAGCAGGACAGTGACGTGTTGGGTTTCTGTTTCAGAAGAGTCATGCTAGCCACGACAAAGGAGATGAGATGAGGAGATGGCACTAGCGAGTGCCTGAGATTAATCGGGCTGTTGCGAAAAATACAAGGAGGGTCTGGATCAGGTGATGATGGCAGAGATGGGGTGGAGGGCCCGGATTCTAGACAGTTCTGCAAAGGGCCAGCAGATCTGGCAATACGAGAGTGAGGCATCACTGAATAGAGTCGGTACCTGGCCAATGTTGAGTTAGTGAAGATAATGTTAAAAATGCCCATCGATTCAGCCGAACACCCTAACACCCTTCCACCTTCTGCTTTATTTCAGCAAGATTTCTTTTCCTCCCTCCCTCCCTCCCTTCCTTCCTTCCTTCCTTCTTTCTTGCCATATTGGGGATTGAAGCCAGGTGCATTCTACCACTGAGCTACACCCCCATCCTTTTTATAGTTTATTTTATTTTATTTTATTTTATTTTGCAGACCGGGGATTGAACCCAGGGGCGTTCTACCTCCACGCTACACCCCCGGCCCTGTTTTTTATACTTTATTTTGAAACCAGGTCTCACGAAGTTGCGGAGGGCCTCACTAAGTAGAGAGAGAGAGAGAGAGAGAGAGAGAGAGAGAGGGAGAGAGAGAGAGAGAGCTGAGGCTGGCCGTGAACCTGGATCCTCCAGTCTCCGCCTCCCAAAGTACTGGGATTATAGGCGTGCGCCACCACGCCCGGCTTATATTTTATTTTGAGACACAATCTCATTAAATTGCTGAGGCTGGCCTCAAACTTGCGATCTTCCTACTTCAGCCTCCAGAGTTGCCAGGATTACAGGTGCGCACCACCATGCCCAGTCTTCACCAAGAATTTGAGAGAGCTAAGATGGGCCCTTAAACCCAAATGCTCAGAATGGCGTTGACATCAACCTAGAGCAAGCACTAGTATTTCCCATGCCCTTGCAGTGAAAAATAAAAGTCAAATCTCTTTTGGACGTAAGACTTCTACATGGCGATGAAGACAGAGACGCAGTAGCTGCAGTTGTCAATGCCTTCCACCCCCGCTTCCTCCCACTGTTCTGCAGGGCAGAGGCTAGCCACAAGCAAAAGCCAACTCGACCCTCTTAAGGCTCAAGTCGATAAAGCACACGGTAAAGCTAGACTGGGTCTCAGGGGAGCAGGGCCGAGGGCTCATTCTGTCGACTAGAAAGATGCTTGCACATCAGAGGAGACAGTTTGCTTGGACTGAGAGTCTGCAGTTGTGAAAAGGGGAGAAGGACTTAAAAAGAAGGGACAAAGGGAGAGACAATGAATACAGTATGCAAAGTTCCTGCTGGGAGCCAAAGGAACTTTCAAGAGTCCTTGCCTGGAAACATAGAAAAGGTAATAGTAAACGCAGTCCTCTCCAGGGACCAACCACATGAGAAAGTCCAGACAAAAGAGCTGAGGAGATGGAATCACACACCCTTCCTCCGTTAGCCTGATCTGGATTGCGGCTTTCTCAGAGCTCAGCTTTTGCCGGATTCTCTAACTAGCTTGGGCAGCAGACAGTACAGGATGAGGCAGTCTGCACGCTCTGTGCTGCGGCGATGCGTCCAACTGGAATAGGACTTAGAAAATGAACACTCGGGAAATGCTACACCTTTAGGGGTGATGCACATGGATCCTACACTCTGCTTTTCCTAAGGCCGGGGTGAGGCTGGCGATTTCTTAAGTGGATGTGAAGAGAACCTGTCGTGAGAGCATAGCTACTACGCCTTCTTAATACTTAAAATTCAGAACGTGTGTTCAGTAAGACAGAGGTTTGCTCATATCACTAAGAGTGTGAGGGCTGCTTTCCCAGTTCATAAAACAATGTTGAGGAATGAGAAAAACAATTTTGTATGCTCAGTCCAGCCATTCATTTTAATTCATGTGGAGGCAAGGGAAAACTGGGTGTATAATTACAGGTATAAATACAGGTTAATATTAAGGGTTAATATTAACCTTTATTATTGATTTGTTAAATTTATGAAAAGCAGCTTGTTCTCTCTCTCTTCTTCTGTATACTCATATGAATAAACATATAAAACTTTTTTTCTCCATAAATCCACTGTTTTGTTTTAGTTTTGGCCCCAATACTTTTCTTGGGGGAAGGCTTATTGGGACCCAAGATTTACATTCAACTAAGAAATTTGTAACTTCATATACTAACTAACTGTATGGGGCAAAAATGACAACACATGATTAAAATAAAATCATCATCCCAGAAAGCTTTGAAATAATCAATATAGGCAAATATACTTTCCTATCATTTGTGATGAAAAAAGGTAAAACAATATTGTTAAAATTGTCACACTTCCCTAAAAGTCTTAAGGGTAATCTTAACTCTGTTTAGGATGTGGGCAATAAGAAGAGAGAAATTAAATTTTTGAAGGGAGAAATGGAATAAAATTGATGGTAATTCTCAATAGTGTGTGCAATAATTATGGAAGCCCGAGGGTAGAACTAACCTCCTTCCTCCATTTCTAGATGGACTCTATCTAAATATTCCTAGAAGTTAGTCACGTCCTTTCTCTCTCTCTCTCTCTCTCTCTCTCTCTCTGTGTCTCTCTCTCTGTGTCTCTCTCACTGTGTGTCTCTGTGTGTGTGTGTCTCTCTCTCTCTCTGACTCTAAAGGGAGTCAACACTTCCTACCCCATCCTCAGTGTTCTTCATTGTGATCTATTAAATAAATCAAAGAAGTAAGAAAGGAATTCTCTCTTTAAGACATGGTTGTGATATATGTGATGTTTAAATAGCTAAATGGAGTTTTAAAGGTCAGTTGTATGAGATGATGGAGAAAGATGTAAGGAAAATATTTTGAAGCAATGTTTAAAGAAATAGATGAAAAACAACTTTTCTTGCCTATTGATCCAATAATAAAGCAAAGTTTGGAAACAAGTCATTCCAATTACCTAATTCTATGGAGAAAACAGGCTACCTCTGCTGATTTTGGTGAGAAAAGAAGTAAACCGACAAGCAAGGTGACAATTCTTGTTGATAACTGTGATGCTATAAAATGAGGACCAGCTTGCAGCTACTAAAATAGCAAGTGACCTTCTGCAGCCCTGATTTCCACCACTCAGCGGGTTTTTTCCACCAAAGCGGCTTATTTTAGTTCTCACTAGACATTTCAGCAAATGGCGCTTTCCAAAGGCTACAGTATCTCAAACACGGGTGGTTTCATTAGGATCCCACATCCTGGGAGCGGGGAAAGTTGAGTATATCTTTAAATATGGCTGTTTTCAGTGTTATTACCAAGAGCACCCAGGCCCAAGAGCGCCAAGGTGAGAAAGCAGAGACTGAGAGCTATACATAGAGCTGTATCTGAACTTCCTGGTTCTCTCCCACCCCTCCCCTTTCTTCTCTCATGAGAAAAGATGGTTTCTTCATGGTGAACTATACCCTCTATTCATTTTCCTCCACAAGGGATTTTTTTAAAAACTTGGAAGTATTCTTCCTAAAATACATATCTCAGCCTCAATCAAAATGATTAATGAATTTTTAATTTGTCACTTGCCTTAAGGATCTTGAGAACCGCTGAATTCTCTGTTTAGTTTATACTACTGGTACCGTGAGTGGAATTCTTAGGGGATTCACTTTGAATTAATGCCAGGATATCTCTACGGACTAGCTCAAGGCATGTTTTAAAGTGTCTGCATTAGGTTTCCCTAATATCGAGATCCCTAGAATCCACGCTCTGAGGCGGTGACTAAAATAGAGTAAAACAATTGGTTGAAAGGTGACATATTAACCCAGTGCACATTTTGCTTTTTTGACTAGGGATACCACCAGTTTCATGAGTTTTCTGTCGTTAAATAGAACAAGTCTAGATGCTTGTTATAGATGATAATGCCAGAGAAGACAATGTCATTTGAAGACTTTTCAAATCTCTATTTAGAGATTTTTTTTTGCATGCATAGAATAGCGCTGTCAGAAGAAAAACATCAATAATATTTAAGCTTAACATGGCAATCTATTAGCCTCAAAATAAAGTAGTAGATTAGCATTTATGTTTTTCAAATTCTCTTAAGTAGGGATTGGGGGGTGTCCATAACCCATAGTTTATTTGTTGGCTTAGTTCATGATGGCTCATTACTTTCTTTCTCCAATGAATCAGAATAGATCTCAGTCTCCTTTTCATGCAAATTCTATTGTCAGCTCACATCAAAGACTGGCATAATTGATTTTTACTTCATGTAGAACCGCGCCAAAATCTTCATAGCGTTTTTCAGAAAAAATTAACATGGCGAGATTCAAAGTGATACATTCGTACATGCATGCATCACTTGGTGTGTTTCCCTCCATGTCCCACCCCACTGCCCCTGCTCCATCTCCGTACACCTTAGTGAGACTGGTACTGAGATCTTCATATATAAACATAACATTATTCGATCTGTTTCCTTTCTCAAGCCTCCTTTTCCCCCTCCCCACCGCCATCCCTCAACCCCCCTCCACTTTTCTACTGGTCTTTCTCCTCTATTGTATGAAGTCCCTTTCCTTTTCTATTTTCTCTGTAGCCTCCACATGTTAGAGAAACCATACATTATGTAATTACAATGCACCAATAAAATTCTAAAAAAATAATTAAGGGTGAGAGACTTATAAACAAAGAAGATGTGGTTTGGGGACGTAGCTCAGTTTTTGCCTGGTATGTTCAAGGTCCTGGGTCCAATCCCCAGCACCACACAAACAAAAATTATAAATATATATATATATGTATATATATGTATTTAAATATATATATATACAAACTATAAGATCACATTGTTAACTTTAAAAATGCTGAGAATATAATAGAACCGAATTCAATAAAATATGTAATAGAGGATAATAATAAGAAATCAGATTAATGCAACTAATAATAATATCTAAGAAATGACTAAATGAACAGATTGGTAGAATGGTTAACATTTTCTCCAATTTTAGAAAGCTTATGCAAGATAGCATTTTAGTAGAAGGAAGGAAAGCAGGAAATAAAGCAAAAAAAGAAGAGAAAAAACTGTATAGCATTTGTGTTTCAGCAGAGTATATCCAAGAGGAAAAAAAAATCACAAGCAGCAAAAACAAATTAACTCTCTAAGAGGGTGCCTTCTTTATTACTGAATAACAGAAAGCTGTTTTGGATCACAAGTGTTTTGTTTTATTGCAATAGTGCGTGTCTAATTTTTGGGAAATTACGGTTTCCTTTTTTGAAACTAGTTGACAAAATTGAGAAAGAATCTATGATGAAAACATTACATTTCAAAGTTAACTTTCCTAATAAAAGACCTCCTTCACAGAACAATCAGGAAAGATTAATGCACTTAAATGTCCTGGAATTGATTAGTTGTGAGGACGCTCTATGGTAAGATGGAGGAAGTCAAACATGACCTCGTCCAGACATTTAGTTTGTGCCTTTGCAAAAGTCACTTAACCTTTGAAAGTTTCTTTGGATTTGATTCTCTATCCACAGAAGATTTTGGCAGAAGTGATGTTTTCTAAGCAACTTGAGTCCGAGACACTACATGGAAATTTCGTTTTGTTTTGACTCATGAGGGAGAAGTCTTACAGGGTTACAGAGGGTGAGGGGACAGCTTACAGTCTTAAAAGCACTTGAAAAGTCTTAGACAGGACAAACAAAAATGTACAATCGAGAGCCTACGAAAATGGTGCTTACTCTCCTTTAAAAAGTGCACCTCCACACACTGCCCAAAGGAAAATCAGTGGGTCACAGATGATGAAATCTAATTAGAAAAACTGCCCAGGGCCCTCATTAGGATTGATTTTTACTATCTGAATTTTGTTGACATATGGATTGATTGTTAATTTAAACAGAAGCAATCCCTCCCCCACCTCACCACCCTTTTGGATGTTTAGTCAATTCATTTCTGATCCTCACGAAGAAGTAACTTAGGGGTAATCTGTGGAGGCCATTTTTATATTTTCAACGCTTAGCCTAAATTTGAAAAAGTAACTCGAATATTTAAAAAATGCATTTAGTTGGCTAATTGTTTCTTCTTTTTGTGGTAATGGGAATTGAACCCAGGGGCATTCTATCTCTGAGCTACACCCCTAGCTCTTTTTATTTTTTGTTTTTGAAATAGGGGCTTGCTAAGTTGCTGAGAGTCTTGGTAAGTTGCTGAGACTGGTCTCAAACCTGCAATCCTCTTGTCTCAGGTGTGTGCCACTATGCCTGGCTTAATTGGCTAATGTTTTAAAATAAGTTTTTACTAAATAGTTCAATATGAAAGCATTCCAGAACAAGCCTGTTTGAAAACCCAGTAGCAGTTCCCCAATAGGCCTCATACATATGGCTCAAATTTAAATAGTAAATTCATTCTCCTTAGTATTGAGGGCATATTGTTGAAGGAAAACTCACATCTGCACATAAATAAAACAAAAAAAGGAAAGTCTCTCTGTCTGGGAATATTTCCAACAGGTGCTTCAATTTGCAAACATAACAGAAATGCAACCTGTACAGGTTAGCAGAAAGAGTCTACTAAATTGGTTGTATACCATGCTAACGACACCAAAGCGCATTGACTTCTATCGGCCTGGTGATTAACCAGGCATTTCTGTGTTCCATGCTCCATGTGGTACCTTAGACCTAACCAGCTCTTCAAAAAGTGGGTGCTTGAAAATGTGGACCCCCCAAAAAGTACATATCCACCTCAACTAGCGGCAAAGCAATTCCGACCTCTGAGAGCCAAGGTCAAAGCTTGCAATGCCTTACGAGTATGGCTGCTCTGCAATATAACTTTTTGAAATGCAATTCCATGTGGATGCTGTCAGTGGGGGCTGTTTCAAAGGTCACCTTGTAAGTACCAACATTCCCTTCCTGTGCAAGCCACAGGCAGAACCTCCTGAAATCTCCTTTCCTTTTCCTTATTGCAGAATATTTCATATCTACTATGGCTTTCGAAATTGAGTATATAAAATGGAATTGGCTTTCCAATAGCTTCTCAATAACTTTTTTTTGGGAGGGGGCTGGTAGATTTCAGAATCTTCTTATGAAGTTCTGAATCCTGAGTCAAAAATTAATCCCAAACTAGTATCTCCAGGGGAAGTCTCCTCTGAGGAAGATCAATTTCAACTCAAAATAGAAAAGGTGCTTTAGAAGATTTACCTAATCTAGGAAAGGCTAGCACATTAGGAAAGCTGTATTAACAGAGACATATGCACATAGTGACTAGTATGAATTCATGAACTGTAAATAGATATGTGTGTTTGTAAGAATGTGAATTTAGAATGTATTTGTGTGGAGCTTGTGGTGTAAATATTCTTTATATTTGTTTAGAGGGTTGCTATTCACAAAATGTTTTTTATACATTATACCATTTATTTAAGTTATTGGAAGTAAGCTACTGCAATGAGCATGACTATAACATATTATTGAGTGATTTTGGTTTGACTTTGGGGAGTTATTAAAGGACACCTAGAAAGATAAGGATGAGAATGGCCACAGAATGCTGCAGAGCCTTGGTCCCAGGTGCCCTCTGGCCCTGCACTGGTTAATGCCATAGCTTAACCATGGTAGAGATCAAAGATATATGGCAAATTGGGTTGATTAGCCGAGGCTCCACACTCAGGAAATTCCTTTCTGAGACAGAGGATAGGGTTCTGGAACTTAAGCAGTCTTTGGGAGATGTTCGGTGGAGGATCCCGGCCCTATATTTTTATCCTTTATTTTGAAACTGGGTCTCACGAAGTTGCGGAGGGCCTCACTAAGTAGCTGAGGCTGGCCGCGAACCCGGATCCTCCGGTCTCCGCCTCCCAAGTACTGGGATTACAAGCGTGCGCCACCACGCCCTGCTAGGATGAGCTAATTTTGAATAGACGCATACAGCTAGTATGCAGAGCTGGCACTCCCAATTTCAGTGTACTTCCCCGAAACTGCCTGCAGAGGGCGTGTGGCTGGGGTGAGGGCCTGGGGGCGGGGTTAGAGAACAATGGACCCTTCCCAAGATGTCTTCCCTCAAGGCAAAAAAGGAAAAGCTAGACACTGGATTTTCCTTTCCCTGAACTGTTTGAGTGATTTTTTTCTCTCTCTCACTGGTTTAGTCTCCTTCTATTTGTCTTAATGACATACTAGATAGTTACTCCTAAATTGAATGCCTACTTGTATTTGTACAGGTGCTATCACAGGACAGAAAAAATATAGAGTCAATGTCTGTACCATTTATTCATGGATGATTGTAAGTATGCATACTATTTTAGCAGTTATAAAGTATTTGCTTGTAAAAGTGTATATAGTATATAGTATATAGTGCCCCTTTAAGACCATAGCACATGCTTGGGGTTCTTAATGAGCAGGGATTTAAACACCATCAACTTTATGGAATAATGCAAAATGAAACACCACTAGTAGTGTCTTCTGTATTTCTTTGTGGTCTTGATAGAATAAAATGCTGCATTAAAGGGACTAGATTACTTTTTAGGCCCAATCCCTTTTTTTGTAATCTCGATTAGTACTCATTTTCTGCAATAGGTAGATTTAAAAACAAGGTTTAGTTCTATTTTTGATACTTAGAATTCTAGACTCTGTGAATAGAACACAAGGTATGGAAATAAATGTATGTTTGAGACTACATAGGAAAAGATCGATGAGTTCACATTTCACGGTCTTTCTCTGGAGGGAAAATTACTCAACAGAATACCAAACTCAGCTGATGTGTGTAAAAGGCAAATTTACCCCTTTAGCATCACGGGTAATTTTGGTGGATACTTTTATTTTCAACTGATATTAAGTTTATTTCTGTTTTCTATTTTAAAAGAATACTGCTTGGCTGTTTGAATTGTCTTGTCATCTGGCACCTCCTAGATACATTGTCAATCACCTTTCAGCTTTAATGAGCTTTCATTAAGAGTATTAATCCTGCAGAATCGCAGAATCTCCCAAACCACTTGAAGGCTACAAACAACAGGAGAAATAAAAACACGAAGGTCTACTTTCTTTTCAGGCTTGCTTGCTGAGTATCCTCTAGCTAGCTGCCTCTCTCTATCACCAGCCACTGCACAATTTTATTCCCAAAGCTATAAACATCCATCCTGCTCGCTTGAAGTAAATTTCCAGCCAAGCCCTGTTAATACTTCTGTCTTAAATATTAATTTCAATTTACCTCTGTCCTTCTCTTATTTCTTCTTTCTCCTTTGGGATTTTGAAAACCCAAGGATATAATTCCGAAAACGTTTCAAGTTGTTTCTGTTCTCTTACCTACGCTTTGCTTTCTGTTCTCAAAATTATGGGAGTGAACTGGCCGGATGAGAGAGGTAGAACTGAGTAACAGACACCCACCACGGCCCTCAGCTCCAGGGGACTCTGATCCCCTCTTGCCCAGGACTGCCCAAGATTCACAAATCTAGGACACTGTGAATTGCAATTATTTATTTCCACGTGTGTCTCTTAGTTGGAGAGGGCATGATCCATATTCTGCTGGTTTTGAGTGTCTGGAACAGTTCCAAAACAGGTTTTTGGAACAATGCATGGTGGTCGAGGGAGGTGGAATGATTGAAGTTAGAATTAAACTTTCGCACTTAGCTTGCTGTGTGCCCTAGGAAAATCTCTCACTGTTTCTGACCCTGAATTTCCTCGTCTGCACAATAGGATGGTTTTCTACACTGCTGATCTAAGGTGTTGGTGTTAGGCTCAAATTAGCTAAAATGCATGAAAGCGTTTTCTACATTTCTCTTCATACACAGAGCATTATTGTTGGGAACTTTAGCCTAGGAAGTTTGAGTTCCTTTGGTGTACTCGTAGAAACTAAGTGTTTTTTCCATTTTTCCCGACTCTGATAATATTCACATAACCAACTTTTCTGAATTTGCATTCAGTTGCTTTTGTAATTGTGTTATGGTTCATAAACATGCATTTTAGTTAAAATTTCAAAACTATAACATCTTATTCTACATAGAATAATCTAAAAACTGGTTTCTACAAAAGATCTGCTTTTCAGGTGATCCAATATCAAAAGAATGATCTGGTTATACATATTTCATTGTTCTCTCAGAAAGCAAAGGAAGTACATCAGGACTTCCTGTAGCCAAGAGTGATGTTACAAATTTTTTGGAGTGATACAACCTTGTATTCACCCAGTCAGAATGGGGCTAAAATAAGATTTTCTGTTTTCTCTGCACAGCATTCTTTCTATGACAGCTTGCTACCAATCAGATCGGTTTAGATGTTCAGTAATCAAATCAAGTCAAAATTTCAGCAAGAAGACTCTGTAAGCTCTAGTTTCTACCACCTAGAAGGACTTCAGGGAGGCAGCAAACACCAAACATGTTTTGCTGTGGGAATGCCAATTAGCTTGTGAGGAATTCCCTTTGATGGGAGGAAATATACTATAATGGTTTAAGGAATTGGTTTTGATATTACTCAGACCTGGGCTCAAATGTGTTCTTTGTTTTTACCAAGTTGTGTAACATCCAAGCCTCATTTTTATATATAAAATGGGTATGCAAATGTGTAACGGTCATACTAAGATTGTTATGAGAGTTCAATATAGGACATTGCTTAGTAGAATAGGTGCTTAAGAAAAGGTAGTTCTATTACCTGCAATAGCCAGTGACCTTATTAAGTATTATTATTAATAATGATAATGTTGAAACATGACAGGCGCTGTCCTAAGAAGTCATGAATATTAACTCAGTTACACCTCCCCCTGCCACCACACACAAGGATTGCTACTGGCCCAAGTTTACAATTGAGACTCAGAGAGTTCAAGTAAATTACCTAAGGCAAAAGGCACACCAGGTTTGAACACTGGCAGTTGCACACCAGAACCAAAGTTCTTAACTATCATATTACACAGCTGATGCCTCCCTGCCCGGTGATATAGTTGTGGACTTAGTGAAATGAATGCCAACTGTTTTCATAGTGCAGGAGAGACTGTACCACACAGTTGTGGCTTGTCACAGGTACCTAGATTTCATACGCACTGAATGGGTTTGTGTCCACTAGGTGGCATTGCTGTGTTAACAAAACGTGAGCCAAGCCAATATTTAGGCTGAGTCGGCTAAGTTTGAAAGCACTCCTAGGACAATCTAATTGCACCTAATGATATCTTGAAATAATTAAGAAAAATATCTGCTAGTTCATTCTGCATGTAAGTGTCTATGCAGATAATCTGTATACATTTTGAGATTATTTAGTCCAGTTCTAACAGTGAACACAGAAAACAAGACTGAGGGTCAGAGAAGGAAAGTGACTTGTCTAGGGTGACCCAGACCAGCTGTTTTTGCTGACGTCGCTCTATAGTACTTCCTACTGATGCTAAATCATGAAGAAACTATGATTTCTGGGCACTTAGAAGACTTTCCTATTTGGTATGGGGCAGAAGATTGCCTAACTATTGTGAGTTTTTGTGTCATTAGGATTTAAACATATGTTCCAAGCCAATAGTAAACTCAGGAGCTTAGATATTAAGTAGTTCAAATGCAAGAAAAAAGTGGCTTTTGTTATTATGGTTTTTTTTTTGTGGTACTGGGATTGAACCCAAGGACATTCTACCTCCGAGCTACACCCCAGCCCTATTTTTTTATTCTTTACTTTGAAACCAGGTCTCACTAAGTTGTGGAGGGCCTCACTAAGTAGCTGAGGCTGGCTGCAAACCTGGATCCTCCTGCCTCAGCCTCCCAAGTACTGGGATTACAAGCATGCGCCACCATGCCCAGATTTTGTTATTGTATTTTTTACATGCACTTTTGGCAAGATTGGGTGCCTCCACTTAAAAAGTCTATCCCTCTTGGTGGACAATGTGGTTTGTGAATATTAAGCCCCTAGCAAAGTAGCCTGTCAATGGATGAGCACAGGACGTTGGCTTCAGTTGCCTGGGACCCAGTTGCCGACGGACCCTGGCTGTATCACAGAGTAACACCAGGACACCAGGAAGCCACGAGATACCTCTAAGCCCATGTTTCTAGAGTAAAACAAGAATAATAATTTTACTTATCTTTTTCAGATGTTTGTGAAAGTTAAACGTTTGTGAAGTGCCTGCGATCTAGTAAAAACAAGGTCAAGGATAGCAGTGATAATTGAATGATTTTGTTATGATAGTTGTCTAGTTGCCTATGTCTCTCAGTTGTGAAAATTGTTACAGATTCTTTGTTAATAGCACTGCCCTCTGCTGAACTACTGAAAGGAGAAAAAGCATTTTGGGTTTATAACTGTGTCTCATCGTTTCTTCCTCAAACAGATGGAACCAGTAGCCAGTAATACAGCCTGGGTTTCACTGTGTGTTCATGGCAAATGAACTTAAAATGCTCGTGAGTTTTAGGCACCTATTTGAAGGTGACTGAGCACACGGAGTACCCATAATAATAGCTAGGAGTTATTTGGCACTGGCCATGTGTTGGAATTCTCACAGCATCCTTGGAAACTCTGAACTCGTTCTTTCTCCTTTTTAAAGAACAGTGAACTGGGATTGAGTAGCTTGCTGTGGCTTAAATAATAAGTTGCAGAGCCAGGAGTTGAACCCAGGGAGCCTGGTTCTTAGTCACCGTGCTCTGCCATCTCTCGGGTGGGATGTGGGGGGATCCTCAAGGTTTCTGAGCCCTCGACTGCTTCCCACAGTCCACTAAATGCTACCATGGAGCCTGGCCTAGCCACTGTTGGGTTAGCTCTTCGAGGCTGCTGTGAACATGTGGCTCCACCACCCAGGAGCGTAATGTGTTAAGCCGACATCAATATTTTTATGGCAGCTAGTTAATGAGATTCACTGGTTAGACATTCAATGGACTCTCAAGCTTGAGGGTAAGACAAATGGCCACAGGTCGGAGGTGAACTTCCCTGGGTGGGGCCCCCTTGAACATCACTCCCTAGGAATTGAAGGGCACCGTGGCCCCAGGAAGATTGGGTTGCGATACTATCACACCCGGGAGGAGCTTATCTGTCACTCTTGTGTTCCGTGACATTCCAGAGCTCGCTCTTTCCACTGCTGTAATTCAGCATCCCAGATAGAATTCTTGAATTCAGGCTTACAAAAGCATCAGCAGTCTTCTTGTCTACCCCTGCCTTTGCAAAGAGGGAAACTGAGGTAATGTTAGGTTAAGGTTTGTCCCCAGTTATCTCACAGGGAGAGCTGGATCCCCACTTGTTGGGTTGCTCTGCAGTTTCTATGTCCTTTAGTGATTTCATTTGGGTATGTGCTGAAATTTCCCAGTTTATACCAATAACATTTCTCCTTCAGTGAGAACCCTAATTCCACAGATAGCATCTGTTCTTTCTTTGCAGATAGCATCTTTCTATTTATAAGTTCTCCTCTTTTCCTTTGCTGGAAATAACCTTTTATGGGGCAAGGGAACAATGACATTTATTAGAATATATTTCAGAATCATTTTATTTTCTCAGTAGAACCCACAAGTGCAAGTAATTCAGTTTAGATCTAAGAAAACAGCCCTCCTAAATAGGATCTAGGCACCTTCAAAAGCAGAACTTGCAAAAATGAAACTCAGAGGAGACTCCAACTTACCGATTTCAGTCATCGTTATCCCCGGCGCTAACTGCCCGTGGTTGAAAGAGCTATAGGTAAACAAGTTGGGTACCGACGTGAGGTCATAGATAGGTTCTTGCTTTATCTGTTTGATGCCAGTCATGTCAAGTCCTGACTGATCGGGGGATGGCTGACCGGAATCCACGCTGTAGTACCCCTCGGACTTGGGCAGGTCGATGACATGCCCATTGGCGTAGGTGCCGCTGGTCTCGGTGCCCAGGTTGCTCAGGCCGTTGCTGATGCTGCCGCTGTACACCCTGGCGAGGGCTTCTGCCTCCCCGCTCTGTTGCTGCCGCTGCTCCTGTAGCCGCTGCTGGTGCTTCTGCACCTCGGCGTACAGGCTGTCCCTTTGCTTCTTGGACATCCTCCCGAACTTCACAGCTGGGTTCGAGAGAGAAACGGAAGACACATGTGGTTAGCATTCTCATTAGACACCACAGGTCTAAGGGTCGTGGACGATTGTCCCTTCAATAGAAAATAGACAAGTTCCTAGTGCCGTAACCTAGGAGGTCATTGATTTACACTCCACATTTGGTGAAGGGTGATTTTGGAGGGTGCCTGCACTGGTTTACGTCATAGAACCAAACCCAAGTGTGTCAGTTAGCTTTCCATCACTGGAACAAATACCTGAGATAATCAACTTATAAAGAAAAAAGGTTCATCTGGGCTCATGGTTTTGGAGGTTTCAGTCCATGGTTGGATGGAGCCCTTGCTTTGGAACCTGTGGCGAGGCAGCGTATTGGTGGGGAATGTGTGATAGGGCAGGCTGTTCAGCTCAGGTTGGGGCACAAAAGGGAGGAAGAGGAAGGGGCTGGGGTCCCATTATCCCCTTCCAGGGAAACATCTCCAATGCCTAAGACCTTGCCCATTGGCCTCACCTCTTAAAGGTTTCCACAACTTCCCAGTAGTGCCAAGCTGGGAGCAAACCTTTATCATATGGGCCTTTGGGGGACATTTAAGATCTGAACTATAAGTGGGGTGTGGTGGTGCATGCCCGTAATCCCAGTACTGGGGAAGCTGAGACAGGAGGATCATAGGTTTGAGGCCAGCCTCAGAAACTTAGTGAGACCCTGTTTCAGGAAAAAAAATAAATAAAAAGGCTGGGGGTGTAGCTCAGAGGTAGAATGCCCCTGGATTCAAGCCCTAGTTTAAAAAAAAAGAAAAGATAGGAAGAAATATGAAAACTTAGGTATTTTTTATTGCCATGAGCTCAGAAGGCATATTTGCTTATTCTTTTTCACTTGCACAAAAAATGAGACCTCACAACCTCCCTTAACCCCACAAAACTACCACATAGTACCTGCTATTAAAATGTCTACTAACAATCATTATTGACTTTCTCCCCTAAGCATTAGGATCACTAGGTTGTTAGGAGGGACCCCATTACTTCAGTTTTAGACCTGTTTTGTAAACAATGAGCAGGGCAGGGTGATAAACACATTTTTAGTGAACCCCATCATTTGCCTGCAGATGGCTTTTGGTGTCAAATGATAAGACTCTTGGAAAACAGCAATTTTGTGCATCCAATGCCCAGCAAGTGAGCCAAAAGTAACTACTTTCCTCATCCTACCAGCCCTGAGGTTTATTTTGCCCATCTCTTCCAGAAAAGTCCTCAGCCATTTTGTGTCAAAACAAGAAAAGGCCCTGCTAGCAATCACAGAGGAACATAAAGAGACTTTTCATCTTCATGTGTTGCTTCTTAACTTTTGGAGCTTAACCTCCTGAACCCTTATGGGTATTGACATTTTTCCTCATAAATCGTCAACCTCCTTTTTAGCATGTGAATATCCTGAATCTCAGGGCTGCCTCATCTGAATCATCATGCTCATGTTTTTTTTTTTTTGGTACTAAGTATTGAACCCAGGGGCATTCTACCTCTGAGCTATTCCCTCAGCCCTATTTTATTTTGTATTTTGAAACAGGGTCTTGCTAAGTTGCTGAGGCTGGCCTCGAACCTGCAATCCTCCTGTCTCACCCTCCCAAGTACTGGGATTAAAGGAGTGCACCACCATTCTTCAGCTCATCCTAATGGTGGGGACCATGGCCGACTTGGAGGCTCCCCTCCGAGTTTCTGTCTTCTTCGGTGACAGTGTTCCCATTGCCTGTCAGTGTTGGGAACTCTGAGAATGTAGAAAGAAGGAAGTGGAGGGTAGAAACAAGTCCTGTCCCTGGATGCAGTCACTAGGGTTGGTGCTCTTCTGAGATAAACTAAAGGGTGAGATGTTGAAGAAGTCTCTAGCTCACGGGGCCCACAGAGGAGATTCCTGCTGGAGAGAGCTGCCGTCCGTTCCCCACAATACTCCACCACAATTTGTTTTCTCCTTCCATTGGTATAGAGTTGCCAAATTTCATTTGAGAATAGACAGTTCAGAACGGAGCCCACAATCCCCAGCTCCCCTCACTGAGAGCCGTGGCTGTGTGATTGAGTCCTGGTTATCAGGAAGTAAGTGGCGGTGTGGCCTGAACTTCCAGGTGTAAGGGCACGTGTTTTCCTCCTTGCCTGCAGGATCATGGATGTGAGGGCTAAGTTTACAGAAGCCCAAACTCTTCTTTTTCCTCAGTCTTTCAACAAACAAACAAACAAACAAACAAACAAACAAACAAACAACAAAAACAATACCCTATATTCTGTCTTTTTGATGCTGCCTAAGCAGGAAAATGAATTGGTAATTATCCAGTAATTTTTTCTGAATGAAGACAAGCAAGCTGATTAATTCTCAGCAAACTCTCCTTTCCATCCCAGTTGTTGCTTTTATTAGGTCTTGAATCATTTAGATTATTGTGTTTAACTTTGCTTATAGAGTCACTGCCTTTATTAGGTTCTGTTTCTCAGAGACAAATTTATTTGCTTACAAATTGCAACGAGATTTCCAGTTTGTGGACAGAATTTTACAGTAACTTTTAGGGAAATGGTTCTCTACACCTTTATAGCATGTCTCTCCAAATCATTTACTATCTATTATTCTCTAGAGGAAAAAACTTTTTGTATGGGAAAAATTAAATGACAATAGTAATTTAATAATTATTAATAGTCATAAATTAAATAATAATTATTACTATAAATATTATTTATAGGCCAGGTGTGGTGGCACATGCTTGTAATCCCAGTACTTGGGAGGTGGAGACAGGAGGATCACAGGTTCAGGGCCAGCCTCAGCTACTTAGTGAGGCCCTCCGCAACTCAGTGAGACCCTGTTTCAAAATAAAGAATAAAAAATAGGACTAGGGGTGGAGCTCAGAGGTAGAATGCCCCTGGGTTCAATCCCCAGTACCGCAAAAAAATATTATTTATAATAATAAATTAATAATGATTCAAATCCCCCCCTGCCCAAGAAAGTAATGTGACATGTTTCTTCATTTGCTGACCTCCTTCACAGTTATATAGGTTAAGAATAGTTCTTTGTTATAGTTATAGAGGTGAATACAAGAATTGTGTCTATTTCTATAGATTAAAATATTTGTTTTGTCCAGGATAGATCTACTTCCTGACTTACTTTAGTAGAATAGTTTTGCATTCATTTGTTTAAAATTTATAGCAATTAAAAATTGACAACGAGAAATACTTATGACAAGAAAGCAGAAATGTAGTGTCTCTACACTTAATCCTGGCTTTAGATTTCTATATATCTATATTTAGATGAAATGTAAACAAATAAATGCAAAGTTATAGGAATTAAAAATGGACAAAGAGAAACATTTCGAAGATGAAAGCAGACATGTAGCCTCTCTGTGTTTAATCCTGGCAGGCTGATTGCAGTAATGACCCTGATTCTTTTCGCCTCTTTCCTTCGGTGGCCCCCTCCGTGTCCATCAGCAATGCTCTTTCCTTCTGTGCAGACACGTGGCTGACACCTTGACTCATAGTCATTGACCTGCTCTGGGCCAATGGGATATTGACAAATGTGATACAAACAGAGGCTTGCAAAGGGCTTGCATGATATTGAGACTTCACCACTTGCATGATATTGGGACATGCCTGAGCTAGCTTGCTGAAGAATAAGATTCACAGAATCCATGCAAGCCTCCTCAGTCATCCCAGGCGAGGCCATCTATGGTCAGCAGAGCCAAGAACTGACCTGCGTCTGGCACATGCAGAACGGTGCTGTTAACTGTAGTCCTCATAATTAGAGCCAGCGATGTCAAAAAAGTCTGCTGCCGAGAGCTCTGCTCTGGTTAACATGGGAAAACTCAACAGAGGAGAGGTATGCCTTCTCTAAGAAATCAACTCATCAGATCACTGAGCAACTGAAATATTTGAAAAGAAAACAGCTTAAAATTCCACTTCCCTTTACAATGATCAGGCTTCCTCCTAAATCAAGGACTTCGCTGACAATGAGTATAATACTACTCTAGAATGAATCTTCCATTCATTTCAGAAACACCGATGAGCCACTGTTTCAATTTCATGCCCCTCCCTGCAATAAAATTATTGACATATTTGGGGGAAATTGCGGTGCATGCAAAAATAAACCTACCGAATTTTCCTGACTTATAATAATTCTTTGTCACTATTTGTAAATACATGAGTTGTATTCATAGACCTTTAACAAAGGCCCCGTTACTGTTATATTTTCAAGCCTTTGCATTCTTCTGATCACTACCCATTGATGACAATGGCACACGTTTTAAGTGTTTGCCCCTCTCAAACTTGAATCATTCTGTTAATGACATTCACTCGAGGACAGACGCAGCCTCTCGTTAAACTGCTACCTCTTAAAGACACCAGCACAAGTATGTATACATTGTGAGTACTTTATAAATATTCAATGATGATAGTATTTGCTCATGATATGCTCTTATTACTCATTTCCATACCACACTAGCAAAGAACAATTTCACGCCAAAGTATCAGAAATCACTTCATTTTTTTTTTTTAATGTTTTTATTGGTGCATTGTAGTCTCACTTCACAATGAGTATCAGTTTGGTGTTAACATACATGCACACAGCTCTTGGTGTCCCTCCCCCCC
>PVJS01024024.1:0-29040 GCA_004027185.1 Glis glis
CTCTCTCTCTCTCTCTCTCTCTCTCTCTCTCTCTCTACCTAGTGAGGTCCTCTGCAACTTCGTGAGACCCGGTTTCAAAATAAAGTATAAAAAATTAGGGCCGGGGGTGTAGCGCGGAGGTAGAACGCCCCTGGGTTCAATCCCCGGTACCACACACACACACACAAAAAAGTTAAGTATCTTCTTAGCAGTAGGTTTTCCTTAGATTATTTTATCATGTTGAGAAATTTGTTTCTTAGTTTGTATTTTTAACATAAATGGGTGGTAAATCATGTCAATATTTGTCTGCATCTATTAAAATGATTGTAGAACTATTTTCCTTTAATCTATTATATGACTTTGATGAATTACTTTGAGTTTTATATGGTAAGTCAATCTTGTATTCTTGAGATAGACCCACTTGTTCATGACACACATTTTGTGTTTTATGTCCTATTATCTTAATTATTATTGAGTCTATACTCATGAGGGATACTAGCCTCTAATATTCTGTACTTATAATATCCCTTTGTGGTCTTGATATAAGCATAATGCAGGTCTCATAAAATCAGTTCAGAAGTATTGTTGCCTCTTCTACTTTTTTTTAAGAATGGATATAAAACCGATAATATTTTTATTCAGTTTTGATAGATGCTCAGTGAAACCATCTTGGAGTGGAGTTCTTTGTGGGGATATTTTGAACTACTGATTTGATTTCTTTAATGGATATAGAACTACTTGTAGTCTCTGTTTCTTATTTTGCCAGGTTTTGCAAGTTTTTTTTTTCTTGGAAATTATGCATTTAATATACATTGACATAAAATTGTACTATTTGTTTTCCTTTTCATGTCTATAGTATATGTAGTGTTATCTCTTCCTTATTCCTGACATTCAGAATTTGTGTTTTCTCTATTAATTTTTGATCAACCTTGCTGGAACTTTTTCAGTTTTATTACTGATTTTCAATAAAAACTTCTTACTTTATTGATTTTTTCTATTTGTTATTTTTCTATTGATCTTTACTGTCATTTTTTTCTCTCCTATTTATTTTGAGTTCTATTTGCCCTTCTTTCTAAAGCTCCTTAAGGTGGAGGCCTAAATGATTGATTATACCTTTACTTATTTACTGACATAGGCCTGTAAGCTCCGTAACTTAGTGAAACCCTGTTTCAAAAAATAAAGAATAAGAAATAGGGCTGGGTGTAGCTCGGAGGTACAACGCCCCTGGGTTCAATCCCCAGTACTGCCAAAAAAAAACTTCCTTAAAAAGTACTGCTTTAGCTGCATCTCACAAATCTCTCTCTCTCTCTCTCTCTCTCTCTCTCTCTCTCTCTCTTTTTCTTTATTTCTTTACTCCTTTATTTATCAGTGCATTGTAATCATACATCTTGATGGGTTTCAGGGTGGTAGAAGTATACATGCACACATCCGTCAATTGGCCCTCCCCCAATTCCCAACCCTCTTCCCTCCCCCTTCCCTCCTTCTCATGCTCAGCATAGTAGTTGACTTTGATAAGTTTGTGTATGTACATCCTATGCATTAGGGTGTTTCCCTCTTTCCCCCTCCCATCTCCCTCAGTTAGGTCACCTTCTTTATTCATCTAAATTTTTCTCTATCTTTGTCTGGACTCCCTCCTATGCCCTATTTTCCTTAGCTTCCGCATATTAGGGAGAGCATCCAACTTTTCACTTTTTGTGACTGACTAATCTCATTTAGCATAATGTTCTCTAATTCCATCCATTTCCCTGCAAATGATGTAATTTTGTTCTTCTTTATGGCTGCATAAAATTCCATTGTGCATATATCCCATAGTTTTGTAATCCATTCATCTGTTGATGGACATCTTGGCTGGTTCCATAGTTTGGCAATTGTGAAGTATCTCACAAATTTTGACATACTGTCTTTTCATCTCATTTAATTAAGAATATCTTTTGAAGCTTTTTCTCATGGTAATATCTTCAACTTCTGAGTAATGTATAAATATCTTGTTTAATTTCTAAGTATTTTGTAATATTTTCTAGATATATTATAATTATTGATTTCTAGTTTAATATTCTTACAATCAGATAATATGCTGTATAATTTCATTCTTTAGAGTTTATGGAGACTTGTTTCATAGCCCAGTATATGCGTTGTCTTAGTGAATGACCCATGGGTACTTGAGAAGTGTGTTCGTTCTGCAATTCTCAGATATAATAATAGCAAATATTAATTAGGTAAATGTGGTGAATAGTGTTCAAGTCTTCAAATACTCAAAAGCTTTCTAATTTTTATTTTACTAATACTGAATGAAGGGCTTTATAGCCATTAGCTATAGTTGAAGATTTGTTATTTTCCTTTTGTTAGTTATTTCTTTAGGTGTGTATGCATTTAATAGTATGTCTTCTTGGTGAATTGTGACTTTTATTACCATAAAGTATTAATGTAGCCAAACCAGATTGCTTGTGCTTACTGCTAATATGGTATATTTTAAAAATCCATTATTTATTAATTGGTAGGTGTCCTTCGGTGTGTTTCCTATTTTTAAAGAATTTTATTGATGCAATGACTATACATTGTAGTGGGATCCAAAATGACACATTCATATATGTACACAACATCTTTTGGTGTGGTTCCTTCCTAATCCCATCACACTACCCCTCCTCCCTCCCCATACATGTTAGATGGATTGGAGTGATACCTTCATACATGAACAGAATATTATTTAGTCTATTTCTTCCCTCAAGTGTGTTCTTTTCTGCCTTTATCCCCTTCTACTATTCTGGTTTTACTTCTTATCACCATAAAGTTCCTTTTTTCCCTATTTTCTTTCTAACTCCCACATATGAGAGAAAACATAGGACCCTTGACTTTCTGAGACTGGCTGATTTCACTTAGCAAAATATTCTCTAGTTCCATTCATTTCCCTGAAAATGACTTAATTTTGTTCTTCTTTATGGCTGAGTAAACACTGTGTTTTTTTTAATCAACATACAGTTGGACAGGAGCTTGGCTTTTTTTTTCTTTTCTATTTTTCCAAAATAGTAATCTATGCTTTTTAATCAAAGTTCTACATAACTATTGACACATTTGCGTTTAAGTTTACTATCTTCTTTTTTTTGGAGATAAATCAAGGTTAACAATTTATTGCTAACTGTTAAATCTGAGAGATGGATATGGAGGAGGCTTGATTGCTATGTAATTCTTGTGTACCTGTTTCAAATTTTTCAAAATAAAAAAGGTCAAGAAAAAAATGGAGCCTGCCTCTTCCCAGTCCTTACCAACATGCAAGAGACAATAACATTGTCTACAATATAATATTTCTGAGCTTCCACTTGAATTATATTGGAATCTTGACTTAAAGACCTCCATATTTTAGTTTCTTTGGGGATGCTTCATTGGTACTTAAGATGGTACCAACCACCCCAGGTCAGGGGGGCAGCAAACACCTCTCGTGGCTACTAGGGTCACCTGCCAGGCACAGCACCCCTCCTGGCTTTCTGAGTTCTCAGGGAGTCAGAGATGCATTCTGGAACCTGGAGGAAGGGGTTGGAATGGGTCATCATGCAACTCTGAATCCTACTTTGTACAATGAGTCCCAAAGAAACATTACCTGGACTCAGAGTCTCAGAAAGTCACAAAACATCCTATTTGCTCTTAGACGTCTCTGCTTTCTTGCTGAGATAAAAAGCTAGCCTCTCAGGCTGAGAAGGAAGCTATGTTCCAACTCCTTCATTTTATTTTATTATTGATGCATTGTAATCGTACATCATGATGAAGTTCAGGGTGATAGAGGCATACATGCACACAGCACTTGTTGAGTCCTCCCCCAGTTCCCAGCCCATTCCCTTCCCCACCCCTCCTTCCCATGTTCAACATTGATTGGCTTTGATCAGTTTGTATATGTACATCATGTCCATTGAGGTGTTTCCCTCTTCAAGTCTTCCTCCCCCTCCTACTTCCCTCAGTAGGTCACCTCTTTCACTCCGCTAAGGTTTCTCCTCCTTTGTCTGGAGTCCCTCCTTTGTCCCAATTTCTCCTTAGCTTCTGCATATGAGGGACAAATCTGACCTTTCACTTTTTGTGACTGACTAATCTCACTTACCATAATATTTTCCACTCCCCTTCATTTCCCTGCAAATGACATAATTTTGTTCTTCTTTATGGCTGAGTAGAATTCCATTGTGTGTATATTCCATAATTTTGTAATCCATTCATGTGTTGCTGGACATCCCAGCTGGTTCCATAGTTTGGCAATTATGAATTGTGCTGCTATAAACATAGAAATGCTTGCATTACTGTGGTAGTCTGGTTTCAATTCTTTTGGGTAGATACCCAGGAGTGATGTAGCTGGATCATATGGTAGGTTCATTCCCATTCTTCTGAGGACCCTCCACACTGTTTGCAAAAGAGATTGCACTAATTTGCAATCCCACCAACAATGTATCAGAGTTCCTACTTCTCCACATCCTTGCCAGCATTTATTATTGTTTGTGTTTTTAATGATTGCCATTCTAATTGATGAAGTTTTGATTTGCATTTGATTGCTGGTGATATTGAACATTTTTTCATATATTTATTGGCCATTTGTATTTCTTATTTTGTGAAGTGTTTATTTAGTTCACTTGCCCATTTTTTATTGGATTATTTGGTTTTTTTTGGCAGTAAGTTTCTTGAGTTCCTTGTATATTCTAGATAATAGTCCTCTATCAGAGGCAAAGATCATTTCCCCTCTGTCGGCTCTCTGTTGAGGTTCTTGATAGTTTCCTTTGCTAGTTTCCTTTGATAGTTTCCAATCCCATGTATTAATCCTCATTTTAATTTCTTGTGACATTTGGGTCTTATTGAGGAAGTTTTACCCAGGTGTATATTTTGGAGTATTGGTCCTATGCCCTCTTCATGTAATTGCAAAGTCACTGGTCTAGTTTCCAGGTCTTTGATCCATCTTGAGTTTACTCGTGCAATGTGAGAAAGTGGGATTTATTTGCATTTTTCTACAGTTGGACAATCCATTTTGCCAACACCATTTGTTGAAAAGGCTTTTTCTAGCATATGTTTTTGGTGTCTTTGTCAATAATCAATTGGCTGTAAGAGTGTGGATTTATCTTCTATTCTGTTTCATTGGTCAATGTGTCTGGTTTTGTGCTAATACCATGCTGTTTTTATTACTATGGCTCTGTAATATAGTTTGAAGTCAGGTATTGTGATGCCTCCTGCATGGTTCTTATTGGTAAGAACTATTTTGACTATTTTGAGTCTTTTGTTGTCCATATGTACTTAAGGACTGATTTTTCTAGATCTGTGAAGAATGACCATGATATTTTAATAGAGATTGCATTGAATCTGTAGATCTCTTTTGGTAGGACAGTCATTTTGATGATATTTATTCTGCCTATCCAAGAGCATGGGAGATGCTTCCAACTTCTAAGATCTTCTATTTCTTTCTTTAGTGTTTTTAAATTTTCATTGTCTTTAATTTCCTTTGTTGTTCATTATTTTCAATCCTCATTCAGAGGTCATTTACCTCCTTGGTTAGATTTATTCCTAAGTATTTTGTTATCTGATTTTTTTAGATTTATTTTGTATCCAGACACTTTGCTGAATTTATTAATCAATTCTAAAAGTTGAGTTTATTGGGTCTTTTAAGTATAGGATCATGTCATCTGCAAGTAGAGATAATTTAAGTTCTTCTTTTCCCATTTGTATTCCTTTGATCTCCTTTTCTTGTCTTCTTCCTCTGGCTAGAGTCTTGAGTATTATATTGAAACTGAGTGGTGATAGTGGGCATCCTTATCTTGTTTCTGATTTTAAAGGAAATTCTCCATTCAAGATATTGTGCATTGCCTTTATGATGTTGAGGTAAGTTCCTTCTTTTCCGATTCTCTGCAGTGTTTTTTACATGAATGGGTGGTGGATTTTGTCAAATGCTTTTTCAGTTTCTATTGAAATGATCATGTGATTTTT
Source organism: Glis glis (assembly GCA_004027185.1). Classification (NCBI taxonomy): domain Eukaryota; kingdom Metazoa; phylum Chordata; class Mammalia; order Rodentia; family Gliridae; genus Glis; species Glis glis. The sequence goes on from PVJS01024024.1 coordinate 5,923, forward strand.
TTGTCCTTATTTCTATTTATGTGGTGAATTACATAAACTGTTTCTTGTATGTTGAACCAGCCTTGCATCCCTGGGATGAACCTGATTTGGTTGTGATGTACCATTTCCTTGATGTGGTTTTGAATGTGCATTGCTAGTATTTTGCTTAGAAATTTTGCATATAAATTCATCAATGATACTGGTATGTAGTTTTCTTTTTTGACCTGTCTTTATTTGGTTTTGGTATTAATGTGATGCTGGCTTCATAGAATGTGTTTGGGAGAATCCTGTCTCTTTCTATTAAATGGAATAGATTCAGAAGTATTGGGATGAGATCTTCTATAAAGGTTTTAAAAAATTCAGCTGGGAAACATCTGGACCTGCCTTTTGTTTGATCATAGGCTTTTTATTGCAGTTTCAATTTCTTTGAAAGCTATTGGTCAGTTTAAATTTTCTATAGCATCTTGATTCAATTTAAGAAGGTTGTGTGTGTCTAGAAATTTATCATTTTCTTCTAGGTTTTCCATTTTGTTGGAGTATAGTTTTTCAAAATAGTTTCTGAAATCCTCTGGATTTCTGTACTGTCTGTGGTGATATCAACTTTTTGTCTCTTATTTTTGTAACTTGGGTTGATTCTATTTTTCTTTTGGTTAGGTTGGCTAAGATAGGGTATCTATCTTGTTTATTTTACTTGAAAAGCCAGCTTTTGTTTTATTTTTTGTGTTTTTGTGGTTGTTGTCCTCTACTTCATTGAGTTCTGCTCTGATTTTAATGATTTCCTTTCTTCTACTGGCTTTAGGATTAGACTGTTCCTGATTTTCAAGGACTTTGAGGTGCATCATTAGGTTGTTTATTTGGTGATTTTCTGTTCTTCTTATGTAAGCACTCAGTGCTATGAATTTTCCTCTTAATACTGCCTTCAAAGTGTCCTAGAGATTTTGAGAAGTTGTGTCTCTATTTTCATTTGTTTCTATGAAAATTTTCATTTTTCTACTTATTTTTTATATAACCTAGTCTTCATTCAGAAATGTGGTATTCAGTCTCCATGTATTTATGAAATTTCTCTGGGTCTTCTTCTTACTGATTTCTAATATCATTCCATTACAATTTGGAAGGATGCAGGGATCATGTCACATTTTTTGAATTTGCGTGTTCTTGCTTTGTGGCCCAGGATATGGTCTATTTTGGAGAAGCTTCCATGAACAGCTGAAAAGAATGTGTTTTCAGCTGTAGTTGGATGGAATACTCTGTATATGTCTATTAGGTCCATTTGTTTTGTGGTGTTCTTTATGTTTGAGGCATCATTACTGATCTTTTATCTGGAAGATTGGTCTAGTAGTGTGAGAGGAGTGTTGAAGTCTCCCAGTATTATTTTGTAGTAGGATCAATGTGACACTTAATGAAATGAAGAGTTTGTTTTATAAGAGTGGTTGTGCCTATGTTCGGAGCATAAATGTTGACTATCATTATACCTGTTGTTTGAATGTTCCTTTTACCAGTAAAAAGAAAAAAGGCCTGCTTTGTTTCCTCTGATAAGTTTAGGCTTGAAGTCCATTTTGTTTGATATGAGAGTTGCTACCTCTGCTTGTCTTTGAGTTCCATTTGCATGGATTACCTTGTTCCAGCCCTTCACCTTTAGTTTGTGACTATCTTTACCTGTAATGTGTGATCTTGCAGACAGCATATAGATAAATTATGATATTTTATCCTTTTTGCCATTTTATGTCTTTTAATTGGGAAGTTGAGGCCATTGATATTCAGTGTAATTATTGTATTGAAAGATGATTTTTAATTCCTAACATTTTGAATTGTATTTTCTGTTTGAGGTAGTGTTTATTCTTCTTTGCTTAGTTGTTCATTTGATATAAATCTTCCTTTCTCTGATTCTGGCATTTTTTATTTCTCCTTTGTAATTTACTTATTTTAGTATTTTCTTTCTTTTTTTTTTTTGCAGTACCAGGGATTGAACCCAGGGGCATTCTACCTCCGAGCTCCACCCCCGGCCCTATTTTTATCCTTTATTTTGAAACTGGATCTCACGAAGTTGCGGAGGGCCTCACTAAGTAGCTGAGGCTGGCCGCAAACCCGGATCCTCTGGTCTCAGCCTCCCAAGTACCAGGATTACAAGCGTGCGCCACCACGCCCGGCTACTTATTTTAGTATTTTCACTAGTGATGGTTTAGAAGACATAAATTCCTTCAGCTTCTTTTTGTCATGGAAGATTTTTGTTTTTCCATCAGATTTGAAAGATATCTTTGCTGGATAGAGTAGCCTTGGCTGGAAATTGTTTTCTTTCAAGTTTGGAATATGTCGTTTCAGGCCCTCCTGGCTTTCATGACCTAGTTTGAGAAGTCTGGAGTGATTCTTATTGTTTTGCCTCTGAATGTCACTCGGTCTTTTACTCTCATTGCATTTAAGATTCTCTCCATAGCCTCTACATTAGTTAATTTGATTGTTATGTGGTGTGGTGAACCTTTTCTCTGATCTTGTCTAATGGTGGTTCTATATGTTTCCTGCACCTGTGTATCAACTTTGTTTTGTATATTTGGGTAGTTTTCCGATATTATTTTTCTAAAGAGATTTTTCATTCCTTTGTTTTCAGTTTATAGACCCTTTTCTGTGCCCATTATTCTTAGGTTTGCTCTTTTAAAGTTATTCCAGATCTCTTGGATGTTCAGTTCATGCTGTCAAATTGATTTTTCTATATTATACACTATGCTTTTGTTTTTTAAGTTGTCATCTTCTAGGAGTGAGGCTCTGTTTTCCATGTGGTTTAGTCTACCATTGATAGTTTGTGTTAAAGTTTTCATTTTATTTATTATATCCTTCACTTTCCTTCAGAACTTCTTTTTTATTCCTGTTCAGGATATCAATTTCTTTGTTAATAAGATATTTCATAACTTTCAGACCTTCTCTGAACTCTTTTCTGAACTCTTGAATCATTTCAACTATTAAAGTTATGAATTCTCCTGGCATTTTTTGCTTCTCTGAGTTGGGGAGTTCTGTTGTCAGGTTGGACGTCTTAACTCTTGGTCCCTTTCATATGGCTGGAAAGATATGTTGAGATGGGAAAAGGTAAAATCAACTGCCATGGTTCAGTGTAAGACAGAAACGTGCTGGGAATGCCTTTCTAGGGCTTTAAGACTACATTCCTATCAATAGTCATCACAATATTTTGTAATTGTTTTTTGCTTTTTGTTGTCATTGTTTGCTTTTGCTTGTCTGAAATATTACAAATCCCATAGTGCTCGCAGGAAAGTACTTTCTAAAACCCTATCCTTTTTTCTTTATGGTACTGGGAATTGAACCTAAAGTCTTGCACATGCTAGGCAAGTGCTTTACTACTAGGCTACATTCCCAGCCTTTTAAAATTTTTATTGTTTTTGAGACAGGATCTCGTTTTTCCCAGGCTGGCCTCAAACTTGCAATCCTCCTGCCTCAACCTCATTGGTAGGTGGAATTGCAGATATGTGCCACCATGCCTGGCTTCTATCTTTTTTTTGGGGCCTGGATAGCCATTTTAATATGTACTTCCCCTTAAAGGGGGCAAGAGGGGGATAAGGCAGGTAATTAATGGAGTAGTTAATTACTCCATTAGGAAGTAGGGAAGATGAGTAGGAAGGCAAGATGAGGTTTCCTCTAGTATAGGAATGAAGGAATTTGCTTTGTTGAGGTGTAAGGGAGTGTATTTGTTTCCAGAGCAAATAACTGGGAGTCACCAGTAGTGAGAAGATAAAGGACAGAATTAATAATGTCTATTTTCTCAGTGAAAGGTATTCTTGGATCATCTAAATATAAGGTAAGTTTTAGAAATCAAGAATCTAGGGCTGGAGGGTGTGCCCTAGTGGCAAAATGCATGTGTATCATGCAGGAGGCCCTAGGGTCAATCCCCTGCACCCCCAAAAAAGCATAAAGAAAAAACAGAGTCTTGAAGAAAGCAAATTGTTTGCAAGGTGTTTTGATTGTAAGATGTTATGATTGTTTTTTAGATAGACAAATCTCAGTATATAAATATTCTATGGTGCTGAAAGATGCTACATAACATAAATTATGATTTAGGTACTTTTTCTTTTTGATTGACTGTATTCTGGTAAGAGATTTTTGTTGTTATCATAGAAAATATATATGCAAATTGGAAAATTTGTATTGAATCCTCCTTATTCTAAATGATAATTTCTTAATACTTCTAGCTGATTGATCTTTGACAATGACTCATAATACATTAGCTTTCATTCTTTTTTTTGTGAGCCCCAACCAACATTCCTATAAAATATTTATCTGTAACTAAACAATATAGTGTAGATAAGAAAATGATTTGCATGCTTGGTGGCATGATTATTCTATAAGTTCAGCTGTTTCATTTTATATTCTAGTAAGTGGGCTGTAGAGCATGGTCCTAAAGCTTCTTTGCTAATTAATAAATCTAATATGATGAATCCGTTGAGGAATGTACATTGAAAAGTTCTGTTTATAAGTAATACCACACTATGTTTGGAGAAGAAGAAAAGGAGGGATAAAAAAAGTTTTTGTCGGTCTTCTGTAAAGAATTTTCTCTCTAAATTGAGTGAGTGATTAGAAGCCAATGAAACACATCATGGTATTTTTTTCTTTTTTTTTTTAATTATGCATTTCTCACCAGGTCTGAAACATGGTTTCAGTGGAGAAGAAAGGGTTGTGTCATTCAACTAAGCTAAAACCTTTAAGAAGAAATAGATGCAGGGCAGCCTAATTTCCAATTATGGCTACATTGCATACCTTTTATATTCAGAGGGACGGAGGCTCCGTCCCTGCTTGCATACTAACACAGACAAACTCTCACTGATACTCTGAGTTACTACCCATCCATCTCTCCTCGATTGCCTGTGAAATATATTTTCTAGACCAAGAAATTGACAAAATTATTGAGAGTTAACTGAATTAGTTATTCACTCCAAAATTCCTTTAGCTCTTTAGACCATATAAACTTGTTGTTTAATTTTTACTTATCCATTCTCATTAACTACAGAAAGGATATTTTCTTTTTGTTCTGGCCCTTAAAATTTAATTCTAAAATCCTGTTGTTCATAAGCTTTTGGAAACAGAATCATGAGGTTGTTGTACATTCCAAAGACAATTTGTTTCCATGTATTTTTGGTGCAGGGATATTCTTGGAGCAAGGCGAGGGTACACACTTCTGATCTGGATGTGAATAGTTTGCCATAAATTATCACACATAATGGACTCTGAAAGAACCAGATGTTCAGTGCACTTTTTATTTTGGGCATCCTAAAAATGAACTTTTGCAAAAAGCTATTGTTATAAGAATAGCTTGGATCTTGACCACTGAATTCTTTTCTTTTAGTTTACCATTTATATTCTTTGCAATTTAAAATATTCTGCATATGTCATTTATAGTTTTTTATTTTTAAGATACATATTTGCTCTAATATTTATATAATACTTCTCCCTAACTCCTTTATGGCTGTGTCATACTATATGTGGTTAAAAAGGTCTATGTAGTCATACATACTTTAAAATGGAAAACTTATCATGGCTTGTCATCAAGGTCACATATATATAATGTAAGTGGTAGTTGTTCTTTTCTGTCGTTCATGTCCTTCATTCCCCTTTGAGGAATGGGAAGGACACTACTTCTAGAAAACATGAGAGTTACATTCATTCTATGATCTGTACCAGTTTCTGGTTCAATAAGAAGTGCATCAAGAACCCCAGGTTCAAAAATTTTGAGGTCCTGTAGGACAGAAATCTAGACTATTAGTGTGGGAAGGTGTCTATGGTAGGGAGGATACCTGGAGGGAGGACCCAGGAGTCCCAACTCCTGAAGTATACTCTCTGTATAATTCTGTCCCATTGAGTCTGGGCAGTATTGTGACTATAATGAATTTCACTGTGTAATTAGGTTACATTCCATGACAAAGGTGAAAGACTTTTGCAGATGCAAATGTGATCCCTTAACAGTAGCGGATTTCTATCCCTGTGATCCCATATATAGATGTGCATCTTTTAATTCTATTTGGGGAAAAATTATGGTCAAACAGGCCACTTTGGAAGAAAGAGGTGTGAGGCATGAGAAAAACTTTTCTGTTGTCTAGAACAAAGCAGGCAGTCACATTGTGACCTACCTACAAGGGCCACATGGCAAGAACTATGGGTAGCCACAAAAAGATGACATCAGTTCCTGCCCAACAGCTAGCAAGCAATGGGAACCTCTATCTCCTAAATGTACAAGGGCCTGAATTTTGCAAAAAGTCTGAATGAGCTTGGAAAAGGATCCCAAGCCTCAAAGAGAATTAGAGCTTTGGCCAACACCTTCATTTCAAGCCTTATGAGACCGTGTTTGGTCTTCTGACACACAGAATCCGTGAGACAATAAATGGGTACTGTTTTAAACTTTTAAGTTGGTGGTAATTCTTACACAGCAATAGAAAACTAATACAGTACCTAAAACCCAACCATATTTGCTTCATGTTTAAATTATGTCATTATGGGATGGGATTTTAGGAATTTCCATCTAGCGTTGAGTGTATGAAAAACTGGTTTATAACAGTGGACTCACTAACCAAACTCAGTGTTCCTAACAAAGTAGTAGTTAGCTCCAGGATCATGTGTAGTATAAAGTGTATGTACATACCCAAGGAAAACACAATACCTTGATAATGATTTGAGTCTTTAGATAGTGATCACATCAGGCTTGAAAGTTCCTATTCAATAGAATATCACTATGAATTTAGGACAAAATTGTTTTAAGAAGCTAGTGTATTATTTTATGCTTCTCACTCATCTCAACCACATTTTACAAACCAGGTGGGACTTACATTTTACAAAGAATTAATTCCTTGCAGCCAGACTTTTTTTTTTTTTTTTTTTTTTTTTGCGGTACCGGGGATTGAACCCAGGGGCATTCTACCTCCGAGCTATACCCTCGGCCCTATTTTTTATACTTTATTTTGAAACTGGGTCTCATGAAGTTGCGGAGGGCCTCATTGAGTAGCTGAGGCTGGCCGCGAACCCGGATCCTCCAGTCTCCACCTCCCAAGTACTGGGATTACAAGCGTGCGCCACCACGCCCGGCTGCAGTCAGACTTTTTAAGGGTACTTTGGGTCAACATATGGATTTTATGAATTTATTTGTTAACTTTTTGGTACTAGATATCAAACCCACCGGCATTCTACCTTCAAGCCAGATCCCTAGACCTTTTTATTTTCTTATTTTGAAACACAGTTTCACTAAGTGGCTGGGGGTCTTGCTAACTTCATGAAGCTGGCCTGGAACCTGTGATCCTCTTGTCTCAGCCTCCCAAGTACTTGGATTACTGGTGTGTGCCACTGCGTTGGGTTTCAATATATTTTATTTTATTGTAACTATGATTTGGCCATCTCTAAACTTGACAAAATTTTCTATTTTTTATGTCATAAAGCTCACATAACACTGTAGGATTTATCCTGTGTTGGTGGATCACACAAGCAGGAATTGACAACCATAAGCTTCCAATTTTAGACTGGCTCCATTGTCATAGTACTGCTTTTTATTCAAGAAATGCATTATGTAATGCAGTTCCTCGACAATCTCTGTAAAATTTGGGAAGGATCTTTATTAATTTTTAATTTTTTAAATTAAGGATACCACTGGATAACTATTTTGACAGTATTTTCCCCCCAAACACAGAAGAAACACACCTGTGTGAGATGGCATGCCCACTACTGTTAGAGGAAGACCACTCTGTCTAGGATCCCTTGTTTAGATCACTAGCAGGACCAAAGCAGATATTCTCAGACTTTTTCTTTTCTTCTTCTTCTTTTTTTTGATAGTAATCCTTTAGATGATTCAAAACCTCCACCTATTACATCTATTCCTTCTATCAATTAAGAATCAAAGTCAGGGAGTCAGGGGTTATGTTTTCAGACATATTTCAAGCCCTTCAGAAGGATGATATACTATACTTTGAGAATCACTGCTCTATGATAAATAATCTAATCTCATTAGAAATATGATATGGATAATATATTTGGTAGCACATTAAGTCAATGCTGAATCAAGGGTCATGTGAAAGATAGTTCACAAATGCCACAGAAAAGCATGGTAAAGATTGAGAAAAGAAGCTGAAAATTACCAGGTATGGTGGCACATGCCTATAATCCTAGTACTTGAGAGGCTGAGACAGGAGGATCACAGGTTTGAAGCTCACACATTATAACTTAGCAAGACCCTGTTTCAAAATAAAAAATAAAAATGATTGGGAGTATAGCTCAGAAGTAGAAATCCCCCACACCTGGTTCAATTCCCACTACTACATACATACACACATACACAAAAGAACCTGAAAATTAGGATTCCATATAATTGTAGAACATCTTAAGGAATGCAGAATTATCAGCCAGCCTTCAAGTTGACCAAGTCATCTAACTTTCTCATCTTACTTTGGCAAATGGGTTTCTATCTAAAAAGTTCTTCTGTTACACTGGGGAAGTAAGGGGACTTGCAGGTTGCTAAACAAAATTCTCTTATATATGAAGATTCTGTTCAGGAATCTTCTGCGCCTTTTCTAGGCAATAGAGTCCATCTAGGCCCTGTAGTCCAGTGGCTCACAGACCATAATATCTCTCTCACATAGTTTCTCACACATGGAAGGCCATCTAGAAAACCCATCCATCTCTGTGTTTTCTTGACATCTGTTAGTTTTGAGCTGTTAGACCTGAAGGAGTTCTAATTGCTAGCATTGTTTTGACCAATTACCATGAGCTAGGCATTATGTTTTAAGTACATTATGACTTATCTTATTTCACCATAACCCTATCAGGAGGATAATATAACTACACTCTTTTGACAGAAAAAAATGAGGCTAAAGAAAATAAGGACATTTGCTGAGAATTATACAGCCAGAAAGAAGTGATACCAGAATTTTAAATTTAGTCTGACTTCATTGCCCTACACCATACCAAGCATGTTTACTGTTCTCATTTTGGTAAACATAGCATTTCTCCATCTCCATCTTCCATATGCATAAACTCCTTTTTAAAGCAAAAAAGAAAAACTCCCCTAAATTACCAGGTAAACTTCAATTACTTTTAGAATACTATTACTTAAACATGTCCAAACATGAAACTAGACCTGTACTCTCACTTATGGTATTTTTTCATTTATAAAAACAAATACAGAATTAATTAGAAAAACAACTCTAGAATGAACACAGTTCAGTGAAAAGTATGAGTTTGATGCTAGATACCATATTTTGAGGCAAAATTGTCAATGGTATAGGTAGAATATATTTTTCTCACATTTTTCTTATGGACAAGTAGATCTTTTATTATTTTGAATATGTTATATTATCATCATTTATGTTGATATTTGTCTTCTAAATTACTAAACTTTAGCCATGGATACATTATGTTGAAATGGAAGACTACATTCCAAAAGTACCCTTTTCTGAATATTTCCCATTATCTCTGTAGCACTAATTTTCTAATAGTGAACCATGGCAAGTCATAGTAATGAAGATGAGACCCATGTAGTATTTCCCTTTAGTAGCAGGAGGCTTTAATGGCTGTGAGTTCTGCGTGCCCTTGCTTATCAGCTGAATCCTGTCTCTAGTCTTTTTCTTTCAGAAGAGGCATGACCTCTCTTTTGAATGACTCTTTTGTCTGACTCTATTTTGAATGTTACTGTCCTCCAGATGCAAATGTGGGAATGAAACCCAAACCTTTGACATCAGTTCTATTACTGGAATTTTACGCTTTTTTTTTCACACTAGGGATTGAACTCAGGGGCATTCTATCTCTGAGCTACACCCCCAGTCCTATTTATTTATTCGTTTATTTATTTATTTATTTATTTATTTATTTATTTATATTTTGAAACAGGGTCTTGTTTAACTGCTGAGTGCCTCATTAAGTTGCTAAGACTGGCCTCAAACCTGTGATCCTCCTGTCTCAGCCTCTACTAGGATTACAGGCGTGTACCATTACATGTTCTTGTTGATAATAAATTAAAAGTGACACATTAGGGATCACTTTATGATTCAGTCAAGCTTCTCAGTTTCAGTTCCTAGGTGAGAAAAAAGTTTGTTTTGGTTTGATAAATCATTGTTGATAAATCATTGTGGTCTGTCATTTAGCAGTGATGCTGAGCAGTTTTAAATTGTGTATAGGGTTATTCTTATTTCCTCTAGGAAATAAGAAAACACTCACAGACACACACAAATTAAGTTAAGCATTACCTAAAGATCAGGGGATCCTTTGTCTTTTTTGAGGGATGTGCAAAGTGCTTCTACCCCCAAATAGCTCTCCTCCCCATTGCCTTCCAGACTTATCTTCTACAAGGTTATCCTTTCTTCCTGTTAAATACTCCTTTTCTAGCTTGGCCAATTTTTATTTTAAATGCAAATTCCATGGGAAAAGGCAAAGTACTTCCTTCACAGTGTTACAGTATAAAGAGTTTTATATTAACATTTGCCACTGATGGTAGAATCACAGGAAACTAGAAAACATTCATTTTCTGGGTAGGAAAGGCAAAAAACAAAAAAGAAAGAAAGAAAAGAGGAGTAAGGGAGGGAGGGAGAGAGGAAAGAAGGAAGGAAGGAAAGAAAAAAGGAAGGAAGGAAGGAAGGAAGGAAGGAAGGAAGGAAGGAAGGGAGGGAGGAAGGAAGGAAGGAAGTCAACTTTGCCTCGAAGCAGCCCATGCTACATGATCTTTGAGGGTCTGATAGTCTTGGTTTTATTGAGATTCTAGTTAATCACTGTGGCACTCTTAAATGGGAAGAAAGGAAAACTCAGGTTTGAATGGGATTATATGATCATCCAAATTTTTAGAGTTGCCTCCTAAAGCTCATGACTGTGGTTAGCCATCAGGCTCTTCTATTACAGTAGAGTTTGTTGACAAGGAAAGCGAAAGAGCTGTTCTTCAGAATTCTGTGTTGTTTTTTTTTTTTTTTTTTGCGGTACCGGGGATTGAACCCAGGGGCGTTCTACCTCCGAGCTACACCCCCGGCCCTATTTTTTATACTTTATTTTGAAACCGGGTCTCACGAAGTTGCGGAGGGCCTCACTAAGTAGAGAGAGAGAGAGAGAGAGAGAGAGAGAGAGAGAGAGAGAGAGATTGAGCTGAGGCTAGCCTTGAACCCGGATCCTCCGGTCTTCGCCTCCCAAAGTACTGGGATTACAAGCGTGCGCCCTAACCATTACTCAGAACACTGCAGGGAGCTCCCAGGGACCAGCTCCTGCTCCCTGGTTTTGGAGAAGGTACAGTTGGAGGGTATCAATTACTGCTGGCCCCTCTGTGAGCTCAGTTGGGTTCTGCTCCTCAGCCATGCAGTACAGGGGGCAGGAACTGGTCCTTTCTGCCAGGAGACTTAGCCCGTGTTCTGAGGACGAGTTCTGAGTGGCCAGGAGCCTTCAAGTCACAACATTGTCTATATTGCCCTCTGTCCTTATCACCATCTTCACTAGCATATCAATCCTAATTCCTACATACGTGAAATGGCACAAAAACAGGACAGTTATTGAGATCTGTTCGTCCCAACAGTGGCACTCTAAAGGCACCCCTCCATAGTTCCTGCCTTATGGTTTCATGGAGCTGATCTGGTTCCTGTCCTTTATGAAATCATTTCTTCATTTCTGTAAACTATTCTTCACCCTTCCAATAACAAAGCACTTAAAAAAAAAAAGACTTGTTCCACAACCTTCACTTGCTGGGCTCTGTACCAGCAGGGTACAAGAACAATGCAATGAAAAAAAAAATGCTCTTGAGACTTTATTCCTGGTCTTGAAGAGGCGAGAGGGGAGAAGGCAAGAGAGGCAAACTCCCTGAGTGAAACTCAGCCCGCCCTTTTATTACAACCTTACAGAGTTAAGACTGGGTCATTAAATCATTGATTGCCTCAGGCTCAGGAGTAGAGCATTATGTTAGGAATGTTTTAGAAGATAAGTTGTTATCTGGCAGTTTTGCAAGAGCGGCAGAGGTTGCTGTCTTCAGCTCCTTCCTTGGGGCGGTCTTCCACCCTTAAGCAAAGCAAGCAAAAGGTGCAGTAAAACAGATGGACATAGCTTAGGTAGTGAAGGGGCATCAAGGTCACTGTCTTCAGTTTCCTCAAGAGAGGCAGTCTTCTGCCAAAGCAAGCAGAAAGCTATAAATTCTAAACCAGTATTTTTTAGACTTAGAACAGTTTTCCAATCTCTCTTATCTTACCTTCTCAAAATGGAATGGAGTGAATCTATTATATGCCATACTTCTGTCCAGGACATTGCATGATACTGAAAATTAAAAATATAATCCTACTTCATCCCAAATTATATCTGGTGTTAGGAGCATTGTAGTCTTATCCATCTACATATACTCAGGACCAGTCACCAGCATAGGCCTGGGCACCATGTTGACAGTACTCTGGGGTCCAGCATGACTGGGGAGCTCCAACGATACCAACAGCCCTGGTAGGGAGACATGGCAGCTCCCATCAACATTGCATTTCACTGCGAATTTAATCAATTGAGTTGGTGATGTTCTTTAAGGCTTTCTGAGAACTAAGCAGAGGAGAGAGCTTTGGAATTTGGAGCATGCGTTGGCAGCGTGAGGGCTCTGACATCTGGAGACATGGAGAGTGTGGTATTAGGAAGGCCAGAGGCTCCACCAAGAGAACCAGTCTTATGCAAGATCCTTTTACATCATTAGCCCTGAATAGCAATGAGCCACAAAAGAACTACATTTCTCTTAAGAAGTCTACAAAGGGCAACCAGTGTTTTAGTGATGGTTTTCGGAAATGTGCATCTTGTAGTGATTAGTGCATTAGACTCATTCTTGTGGTGCTAAACTTAGAAGTAGAAAAAGGAAACGTAATCTTTAAAAAATCTCAAGGCTCAGAAAAGCTTCCTGAGGAGCCCATTTTCCATTTTAGTAAGGGGAAAGTTACAAAGAATGCCAGTTAAAAAATTCATAAAGGCTGCATTGTACTCAGTGGAAACATTCCTTTGAAAAAAGGAAAAGGCTGTAACTCAACTGTACTGTCACAAATATTTTATAGTGCCTTTCCAAGAAACAAGACCAAGCTTCTCCCCAAATGGAAATGTTTTGAAGAAATAGAAGGTGATTGGTTTATGATATGTATGTGAGAATAGTAGGTACCATGAGGATCAAAAGTAGGGATGTTTTAGATAAAAGGATATGTTGTGCCATTAATTTATATTGATTATCTGAAAGCTTTCTGCAGACATGATGAAAAATTCAATCCATATGGGTTGTGGTCCGTTCAAGGGGTCTTGAGTGCAGTAAAATCAGAATTTCCTGTTCTTAGCTTCTCAAAGTTGTGCAGAAATGAATTGAAATGCATTTTGGTTGTACATTTTATCATATAAAAGTAGCTATATGAAGCCGATCATAGTGGTACATGCTTGTAATCCTAGTACTTGGGTGGCTGAGACAGGAGGATCACAGGTTTGAGGGCAGCCTCAGCAAGTGGTGAGACTCATCAACCTAGTGAGAACCTGTTTCAAAATAAAACTAAAATAGGGCTGGGGGTGTAGCTCAAAGGTAGAATGCCCCTGGGTTCAATCCCCAGTACCTAAAAAAAAAAAAAACTACATGTATGGCTTTTCAGTGTCACTAACCCAAGTTGAAAATAGGGTTACAATTCTTGATGTAAACAATACTGAGGCAGGTAAGACAGATTCTTTCTTGACTCAAGTTTTTCATCGGAAGACATGCAAAATGCTTCCTTACAGCGTACCCTGTCCCCCAAATTTATTCCTGTGTCAGTAGATGAGCCTTTCTCAAACCATTTTTTGGTCCAAGGTCCCTGTCTCACAATTTTTACTTGAGTCCCTCATTAGTTATCACAGCTTGCTCTTAAATATTGAATTTAAGTAATTCTTTACTGTATCCAAGAGCTGGAAATATCCTTAGGGATAACTTGTGACAATGCCTTCTCTGTGAATTAAGACCCAAGGAGAGAAAATGACATACCCCAAGGTTACATAATACTAAGTGGTAGAATTGGTGACTTGGGTTAATTATTTACACATAAAAATGGGTATGTCAGTTGCCAAATTATGGAACCAACCTAGGTGTCCATCAACAGATAAATGGATTACAAATTATGGGATATACACACAATGGGATTCTACTCAGCAATAAAGAAGAATGAAATAATGTCATTTGCAGGAAAATGGGTGGACCTGGAGAACATTATGCTAAGTGAGATTAGCCAGTCACAGAAAGTGAAGGGTCATATGTTTCCTCTCGTATGCAGAATCTAGGGACTAATTGGGATACCAGAGGGAATTCAGATAATGGAAGAGAAACTTCAGTGGAGCCAGGGAGGTAGTCTAGAGGAAGGGGGGAGGATCAATGAAGGAATCACTTCTATCGACATTACATACATATGTGAGAATTCCCCTGTATGGGGAAGGGGAGAATCGGGAGGGAGCCAGGGGAAAGCCCACCAAGTGCTGTGTGCATGTATGTCACTATCACTATGAATCGCATTATGATGTGAGACTGTAATGTATCAATAAAAGTATTAAAAATGTGTATTTGGTGATTTTGTACTACACAGTGAACCTTAAACTACTTAATGCCACTTTTTACCTGAGATCTGAAATTGATTTATGACAAGAAGGTTCTTGTTATTAATTTAAAGTATGATACAGGATTGTAATTGAAGGGTGTTCTGAAATGGTATTTTGCTGACTAATTATGTCATCATCTATCAAATAAGAAGAGCTATCTAATGGCTAATGAGTTTGTCTCCAAAGAGCTTTATCCAGTGGACTATTACTAGTAATATTGTGATTATGAGATTGCATATTCAGAAATAGCACCTCTCCTTGCTCTTTTGCAGTGTGCTTCTTAAGGGACCTTCTAGAAAGTAATTTTGAAGGGGCTTCCTTTTTATAGATAGCATTTTAAGATATTACAGCAAGGGCAGCTCTATTCTGTTTTTGTATCCTAAGTCAAAAATATTCATGGAGAAGGAAATTTTATTAGCTTTAGAATGCATTCATATTTTTATCTTAAAAACATAGGCTCACGGGGTGTGGTGGTGCATGCTTGTAATCCTAGTACTTGGGAGGCTGAGACAGGAGAATCATAGGTTCATGACCAGCCTCAGATACTTAGTGAGGCCCTCCACAACTTAGTGAGACCCTGTTTCAAAATCAAAAATAAAATAGGACTGGGGGTGTAGTTCAGAGGCAGAATACCCCTGGGTTCAATTCCTAGTAACACACACACACACACACACACACACACACACACACACACACACACACAAATAAACCCATATCTACATTGAAAATATTTGTTCTTTATAAAAAAATTGGCAGTGTTGAGATATGACTATAAACTAGGAATATCTTTTCATTCTTAGCTTTCTTTTCCTCTCTGATACAATCCCACCTAATCCTGGCAAACTAAGGCACTTCAGTGCTTTTACATAAATAGCATTCCCTTTCTTAATAAGGGTTGGCCTAGAGATATTTTTGTGGGATTTTTCTATGGGGCGAACTTCCAATTCCTCCCCTTGTACATATGCCCTATTGATTTATTCATCGAACTTTTCTTGAGAGCCTGTAACGTTTCTGCATCTGATGCATCCCACTCTGTGCCATCTTGAGAGAATGAATCCTGGGCTAAATGTTGGAGATATTTTAGGAAACAAAGACAAGCAAGGTTTCTACTGCCAGAGAGCTTATATTCTAATACGACTAATAATAAATAAGAAAGAAAACAACCAGGACAAATTTAGACAGTTGTAAGAGATAGAAGAAAATAAAACAGAGGGGCCTCTGTGAAAAGATGACAGTGATGCAGAGCCACGAATGAAAAGACAGAGATGCCAGAACAAATCTGGGCAAGAAGATTCTGGAGGAAGCGGAGGCAGTAAGTACAGATCCTGGGTGGGAGGTTCTTCCTGAGCTCTGTTGTTGAAATAGCTGTTGTATAGTCTGAGATGAGGCCAGAGAAGCCAGGGGTAGCCAGGACACACTAGGTTTTGGGGCCATGGTAATGATTTTAAAACTTATTCTGAGAGTTGTGTCGATCTGTCAGAAGGGTTCAGGGAAATGGGCATTTAGGCGTGTTAGAAAGTGAAGGTATGCTCCGTAGAGACACCCGGGCGATGGCTGTGCTCTCTCCCCTTGTGTGTGTTTTACTTTGCAGATAAGGTTTGGTTCAAGAACTAGGCAAGCTTGATGTCTGTCTGTGTTACCTTAGATGGGAAACTGTAAATGCCCTTGAGGTAGGCTGAAAAATAACACCCTAAAGATATCAGGTCCTCATCCTAGGAAACTGTGTTACTTTATTTGGGAAAATGATCTTTGCAGATGTGATTAAGTATCTTAGAGTGAGGAGATATCCTGGATGATACGGATGGGGTCAGACTGTCATCGCAGGTATCGTTATGTGAGAGGTGGGGAGAGATTCCACATGCACAGAGGAACCCTGTGAAGAGATGGAGCAGAGCTGAAGATGCTGGCTTCAACAGTGCAATGATGTGGTCATGAGCAAAAGAATGTGGGCAGCCACCAAAAAACTGAAAGGCTGTAGTACCTCTAACATACTGGAAGCACTGTATACTGATTCAAGTAGGGCATGCGACCCGTGTGCTAAGGAAAGATTCTATGGCAATAAAAACATAAAAAAAAGATTCCATGGACTGCTATATAGAAGGTATTATAGGAGAACAATAATGGAAGTACTTAAAAGGTTACATGGGTTTTCCTGTGAGAAATACCAATGGCTTGGACTAAGAAGACAACATCAAAGCAAGAGTGATGTGTCAGCATAGGTTTTACAGATTGGATCAATGGGAGCTGCTAAAGATTGAATGCTTAGGAGAAAGGGAAGGTGGAGGGCCAGATTTGACTCTTAGATTTTGGTATTAGCACTGGCTGAGATAGAAAAGAATTGGGGAGGAGCAAGTTTGGGGAAGAAATCAAGACTTCTGTTTGACAGGGTATGACTGAGCTGCCTATGAGAGATACTGTTGCTACTTTTCTTTCTTTTTTTTAATTCCTTTTTTATGTTCATTTATTGGTGCATTGTAATTATACATTTTGATATATGTCAGGGCATCAACATCATACATGCACACATTGCACATTTAGCCCTCCCTCCAATCCCACCTATTCCCTCCCCCTTCCCTCCCTTTCATGCTCTGGATAGTGATTGAGTCTTAGAGGTTTGTGTATGTACATCATGTGCTATAGTGTGTTTCCCTCCACCCCCCTCCCAACTCCCTCTGTTAGGTCACCTTCTTTGTCCATCTAAAGATTTCTTCTTCTTCCCTTCTTCTTCCCTTCTAAGTCCCATTCTATCTAGCTCCCACAGATTAGGGCTACTTTTCTTTTGAACCATGTTTGACCAGCATGTTCTGAATTCTCATGAGGCCTCTTCATATATCCCTGCCAATCTCCCCTATATACCCATTACTACATATCTCCATACCCATATTACTTATAGGTATACAGGGGAGATATGTCAGAATCAAATATGTCTCTTCCATTTCTGGTGTGTGTGTGTGTGTGTGTGTGTGTGTGTGTGTGTGTGTGTATGTTACTGGGGATTGAACCCAGGAGTGAGTGTTCTACCTCCGAGCTACACTCCTAGCACTTTTTATTTTTGTAGTTTGAAACAAGGTCTCACTAAGTTGCTGGGGGCCTTGCTAAGTTGCTGAGGCTGGCCTTAAACCTGCGATCCTCCTGTTTCAGCCTCCCAAGTACTAGGATTACAGGCATGTACCACCACGCCCAGCCAGAGTCTCATTTCTTGCAAGCAAAGCTCACTGCTCTCAGAGAGCTTAAAACTATTATGTAGCTCTTCAATATTAATATTCAGGCTTATACCTGAAAAGACAATTTTGAAACAGGAGGAGAAAGTTAAATCTTTATGCTCTGCAGGCAAACAAATAGACAGACAATACAGCCTTAAGAGTTCAGGGGAGACACAGTATTTGCAGGCTGAAGCACTAGGAAAAACTTCTAGAGAAATAAAACTTGATCTTGGAAGGAGAGGACTTGGATTGTATCCAATCTCTAACAACCAGATTAGCATGGTTATTGACAATATCTTAAACTAGGGTTTTGGTGATACTGATTTAATTAGAAACTAATCCCCCAAGTTCTATTTCAGAAAATTAATTTTTTCCTAAATGCTTTCAAATTTAATAAATCAACTTCTTTTGAGCATCGAGTATGTGGAGAGAATTAGCCTATTTTTATGCAGGCACCTTAAGATTTAGATTAGGATTATTTACCTAGTTTGAATTGATGCAGCTGTGATGTATGATAGAAATTTTTAAATTGTAGAGGGTGTTATAATGAGTGAGGAAAACTGCTCGTGCATGAATTATTGTGTGTGTGCATTTGAGAAGCATATGGGAGGAGGCTGTAAGTATTCTCCAGCAAATATTATTTTTAATACTTAGTATACATATTGACCACAGAAAAATAATTGGAAACCCTCAGTTTGTAATACGTACTAGATCACAGTATGTGGTACTCTAGCGCCGGGTGGATGGAGCCAAAGAATGAATCAGTCCTCGATGCTATTATTTGTTTAATCAAAATAAATGTCTGATTCTTTCCTTTTTTAATTTACTAATTTTAGAGATAATGAATTGCTTTACTATTATCATCTGAATGTGACCAATCTGTTTATTTTAGTCTAATTTTGAACTCATGGATTTAAACATACTTAATGGGTTTTAATCCATCACAATTACTGTCCTTATTGAACCTAAAATTTTCTCATATTTTCCTCGTAGAAGCCTCTTTAAGTTGGTTCCTGAGTCTTTTGACTTCATCCCGATTATTTTGGGGATGTTTTCTCATATCTAGTACAGCAAGATGTTCCAGGATCATCTTTGTCCATTTCCTGCTGTCAGCCTGGTACCAACCATTCTCCAAGAAGTTCTGGTTTCTTGTAGAAACTTAAATGTCAAAACTATAACGTGGGCACTAGTGATGTTCAGTGCTTCTGGGTTAGTCATTGTTTTCAATTAGTGGTCAGAACTCCAATGTATGTGTATTTGATTCTCCCAATTCAAGTTTAATACTACGAGATTTTTATCTAACATCTTTCATGTTACATGTTTTCTGTTTGTTCCACACTGAGAATATTCCAGAAATGCTCATTTGTTTTTATCCCACATCACATACTCACTAGTCTCAGAATAACAACACAAACACAATAATGATCATATGATTAATGAAAACATGCATATGCTGTTGTAATTTCCTATTTTATATAGATATTCTATATCGGTACCATTAGAGAATAAAGCCATTACACCCCACACTTTAAAATCCTTAGAAGACCATAAAGTTTTAGAGTAGTTTTAGGTTCATAGCAAAAATTGAGAGGAATGTACAGAGATTCTCTACATACCTCCTACCTCACATGGACATATTCTCCCTCATTATCAACATCCCCATCAGGGTGATGCTTTTGTTGCAACTGATGAACCTACATTGGACATAATAATTACCCAGAGTTCATAGTTTAACTAAGGGTTCGCTCTCAATGTGGTGAATTCTATGGATTTGGAAAATGTATCATGATACACACCCATCATTATTGTATCACATGGAATAGTTCATTCCCCTAAAAATCTATGCTCAGCCAATTTATCCCTTCCTCCATCTCTAACCCCTGACAGCCCCTGACCATCATCCTGTCTTTGCTGTTTTGTCCTTTTACCAGTGTCATGTAGTTGGAATCACAGAGCAGATAGTCTTTGAAGATTGCCTTCTTTTGCTTAGTAATATGCCTTTAAGGTCCCTCCATGTCTTTTTATGACTTGATAACACATTACTTTTCAGTACTGAATAATATTCCATTATCTTGGTATACCACATTTTATCAATTCATCTACTAAAAGACATCTTGGTTGCTTCAAAGTTCAAGCAATTGTGAATAAAGCTGCTATGATCATCTTTGTATAGTTTTTTGTGTGAACAGAAATTTTCAATTCTTCTGGTCAGATACCAATGAGCATGACTACTGGGAGGTATGGTGATAGTATGTTTAGTTTTGTGATAAAAAATAAACAACAAACTATCTTCCAAAGTTGCTGGACCATTTCACATTCCTACCAGCAGTGGTTGAGATTTCCTATTCATGTCTTTGCTAGGTTTTGGAGTTGTCTGTGTTCCAGAGGAAGACACACCAAACTGGTCCAGGGTCTCACTAGAGGCCCTAGCACTGGGACGGCAGACTGACTTCTTTCTTTACAGGATTCTGAGCAAGCTGGAATGCTTGGAACATGCCTGGAAAACTAGAGTAATAAGTGGACTTTAAAAGACTGAAAACATCCACACAGACCCAAGAGGGCTGCAGAAGTCAAGTTCGAGAGGTTTTTGCTATTTGTTTGGGTTTTTTATTTGTTCTGTGTTTTTCTGTTTATTTGTTTCTTTCTTTGGTTTTAATTTTTGCTGCTGCTCTATGTTTATGTGTTTGTAGGGTTTTCCCCCCTTTTGCACTTTTTCTCTCCTCCTTCCTTTCTTTTCTTTTTCTTTTCTCCCTTTTTTGTGGTGCTGGGGATTGAGCCTAAGAGCCTTGTGAACTCTGGTGAGCGCCCTGCCACTGGGCTACACCTCTAACCCCCAGCCTAGAAGAGGCTCTTCCCAGTAGCTAGCAGGAAGGGACAGCCCCTTCCTGCTCCTCCACCCCACTCTGCCTCATTAACAAAGAAGGAGACACAGCAGGCAGGGAGCAGACTCAAGCCTGAAGAGGCATTCACATCTCATCTAAGCAAGCCTCAGTCCAAGAAGAAAGGAAAACCCAGCAAGGGACTCTCCAAAGTCACAATGTGACTCAGCTCTTCTCCAACAAGGAAAATTTACTCATTCTTGGTTAAACAATTCTTAAGGTCCACCCCATTTTTTTCTCTTTCTTTTTCTTCTTCATTCCTCTTGTGTTTGTATGTGCAAGAGACTGTTTTGTTTTGCTGGTTTGTTTGACGCCCAGCACACCTGTTTGTCTGTGCCTTGTATTTTTTCCATTTATTATCACTATATCTATATATTCAATATTGGTTACTAGAATTTTCCTTCATTTTTAGTATCTTTATTTTTTATTATCTTTTTTCTAACCTTACTTAAAATCTTATTCTGTTTTTTACTTTACCCTATTCTTACATCCCTCATTCTATTCCCTTCTTCTCCATTCACCCTTCACCATTGTTTACATCACATCAATACAAACCATCAATGGTAGACTAAACCACAAGGAAAACATTTAGAATATGAACACTCCAAAAATGAACACATAGTCTATAATATAGAAAAATCAATTTGACAGCATGAGCTGGACATCCAAGAGATCTAGATAACTTTAAAAGAGCCAACCTAAGAATAATAGGCATGGAAGAGGATCTAGTAGCTGAAACCAAAGGAATCAAAAATCCTTTCAGAGAAATAATATCAGAGAATTTCCCAAAAATAGAAAGTGAGGTCAACACACAGGTACAGGAAACATATAGAACCACTATTAGACAAGATCAGAGAAAAGGTTCACCATGCCACATAATAATTGAATTGATTAATGTAGAGGCCAAGGAGAGAATCTTAAATGCAATGAAAATAAAAGTCCAAGTGATGTTCAGAGGCAAAACAATAAGAATCACTCCAGTCTTCTCAAACCAAGTCATGGAAACCAGGAGGGCCTGGAGCAACATATTCCAAACCCTGAAAGAAAACAACTTCCATCCAAGACTACTCTACCCAGAAAAGATATCTTTCAAATCTGATGGAAAAACAAAAATCTTCCATGACAAACAGAAGCTAAAAGAATTCATGTCTTCCAAACCAGCACTAGAGAAAATATTCAAATAAATAAGTTACAAAGAAAAATAAAAAATAAATGCCAGAACCAGAGAAAGGAAGATTTCCATCAAATGAACAATTAAGCAAAGAAGAAGAAACACTACCTCAAACAGAAAATAGAACTCAAAATGTTAGGAACTAAAAATCATCTCTCAATAATTACACTGAAAATCAACAGCCTCAAGTTCCCTATTAAAAGACATAAAATGGCAAAAAGGATAAAATATAATTTATCTATATGTTGTCTTCAAGAAATACACCTTATAGGTAAATATATTCACAAACTAAAGGTGAAGGGCTGGAACAAGTTAATCCATGCTAATGGAACTTGAAGACAAGCAGGGGTAGCAACTCTCATATCATACAAAATAGACCAAGCCTAAACTTATCAGAAGAGACAAAGCAGGACTTTTTTTTTATTGGTAAAAGGAACAATCCAACAATAGGTATAATGATAGACAACATATGCTCTGAACATAGGTGCAACCACTTTTATAAAATAAACTCATTGTGACATTATGTCTTACATAGATCTCAATACAGTAATACTGGGAGACTTCAACACTCCTCTCACACCACTAGACCAATCTTCCAGACAAAAGATCAACAATGATGCCTCAGACCTAAAGAATACCATAAACCAAATGGACCTACTAGACATATACAAAATAATCCATCCAGCTACAGATGAGTACATGTTCTTTTCAGCTGCTCACAAACCTTTCCCCAAATAGACCATATTCTGAGCCACAAACCATGCACTAGCAAATTCAAAAAATGTGATATAATTCCCTGCATCTTTTCAGACCACAATGGAATGATATTAGAAATCAACAATAAGAAGACCCAAGAAATTTCATAAATACATGGAGACTGAATACCACACTGCTGAATGAGGAATGGACCATAGAATAAGGGGAGAAATAAAGAAATTCCTAGAAACAAATAAAAATATAGACACAACATATCAAAATCTCTGGGATACTTTAAAGGCAGTATTAAGAGTGCTCACATAAGAAGAACAGAATAAAACTAACCAAGGAGGTAAAAGACCTCTACAATGAAAATTATAAAACACTAAAGAAAGAAATTGAAGATCTTAGAAGATGGAAAGACCTCCCATGCTTTTGGATAGGCAAAACAAATATCATAAAAATGGCCATCCTAGCCGGGCGTGGTGGCGCACGCTTGTAATCCCAGTACTTTGGGAGGCAGAGACTGGTAGATCCGGGTTCGCGGCCAGCCTCAGCTCTCTCTCTCTCTTTCTCTCCCTGTCTCTCTCTCTCTCTCTCTCTCTCTCTCTCTCTCTCTACTTAGTGAGGCCCTCCG
>PVJS01024025.1:0-16350 GCA_004027185.1 Glis glis
GTCACCAGGGCAGCTTTTAAATAATACTTATGCTACACACACACACACACACACACACACACACACACACATACACACACGAACAAATAGTCAAGACTGGTAGAAAAATGTAGCCATCTAAACTTGAATTTGTTCAAAGCTTTTCAATCTATACATTGCAATTATTCTTTTCAGCTGTTCTTGTTAAGTTTAAAAGCACGTCCTTTGCTGTAACAAGTGGCACTGACAAGTTTCCGAGAGAAATGTGAATCACGCCCACTTTGTTGAGATCTATATTACGTGTGTGTGTGTCCATAATAGCCTTGTGTAGATGATTCAACTCCTTTTCCTCTCTATAGAATTAAACTTTTCAATCATGGAATACAAGTCTGACCTCTGAATTTGTGTCTTTCTCTGGTCTGCTAATTCCTGACAAATCTGCATTATAAATTTATATCTCAACTAAGAACTTAATTTTCTCTTTTTGAATTCTATTAGTTTTTGTTTTACACAAAATTTTGCTTTTTTATATGTCTTAAAATGTCATTGTGTCACACATTTTTTTTTTTTTTTTTGCATACTGGGGAACTGGGGATTTAACCCAGGGGCATTCTACCTCCGAGCTCCACCCCCAGCCCGATTTTTTATTCTTTATTTTGAAACAGGGTCTCACTAAGTTGCGGAGGGCCTCACTAAGTAGCTGAGGCTGGCCGCAAACCAGATCCTCCGGTCTCAGCCTCCCAAGTACCGGGATTACAAGCGTGCACCACCACGCCTGGCTTCACTCGCACATTTGAGTGACAGTTTGGTCTGGATAGGAAGGTGCCCAGATGTGGGCTTATCTTACCTTATGGACAAGAAATTTGATACTGCCATGGCTGTCACTTATTGTAGGTGCTGTGGTTTGGATATTGAATGTCCCCCAAAGGTCCACAGGCTATGTCCCAGCCCATGGCACTACTGAGGGACCTTGAAGGGGTGGAGCCTAGTGGAAGGAAGATAGGTCCTTGGGGTGTGCCCTTGAAAGAGATAGTGGGACCCCTGGCCCAGTCCTCTGTCTCTTTCCTTCCCAGACACCATGGAGTAATTTCACCTACCCTGTGCTCCCATCATAGTGATCTATCTGCCTCAGCACAGGCCAAAGCAATGGGACCAAACAACCATGGACCAAAACCACGAGCAAAAATTAAGCTTTCTTCTTTATAAGTTGATTGTCTCAGGTATTTGTTTTAGTAACAGAAATTTGACTAATAGGCAATTCCTGCTTTGAGTAGTAGTTTTGAATTCTGAATACTCAAAAGGTTTTACTATATGGTGTCCAGGCACGATGATATGTAAGCATGTGCGTCTGTGTCATCTGGGGGAGTTCTTTTACTTTGGTTTTGTTTTTTGTTTCCTGCTTATTCAATGGGCCCTTTCTGTTTTACCCTTTATGCCACTGTTAATTTCTAATAGATATGAATAACTTTTTCTCAGTCTCTTTTGTTGTTCATTGTGATAATTATTGATTTATTAATTCTAATCTCCAGACACATCCTTCTTTGCCTGCTTTGTAAACAGTGGTTCTGGTTTCCTTAGTATTTATTTTTTTTGCCAGTTTGCAGATGTTAAGCTTTGTTTTAGTGGGTGCTGGGGGACACTGGAGAAGGAAGGGCTTTTCCTAGCTGGTCTCGGGGTGCTCCTCTAGTCAGGCTCCTGCAATGTGTGGAGAAGTCTTATGGCAGCCTCTCCCACCTCCCCCTGGAAGCTTGGCAGCAGCATGTCACCAGCAAGATGCCACCCATGACCAGCTTCCCCAGCACGGGGCGTCGAGCGCTTTACAATGGGACGCTGAGGCTGTGCACCTCTTTGCAAGTTGCTTTTCCTGACACAACCTCTCTGATGGAGTGCACTGCCTCAGAATCGTCCCTCGGACACCTTCCCATGTGCCTCTTGGTCAGATTTTTAGTGGTTTTTGAGGGGGGCACAACACCTTGTGTGGATGGATCCCCAGTAATCCAGAAGTGAGATCTCCAGAGAGTCCCACCAGCGAGGTCCTTGGGTTCTTCACCAGCATCCAATTATCTACAACTGCAGCCTCCCAGTGAGGTCTGCTCTCCGCTGTAGTGGAGGCAATCTTTTCTGGGGTATCCTATCTCGGGCTTTGGCAGGGAGTTACCCCATACATTACCTATTCCTCTGTTCCTTACGGGACAACCCCGTTATTCCAGTTTCCTGTTTGTAATTGTTTCTATCAAGCATTTCACATTCAGATCACCAGATGGTTTCTCTCTGCTTACTGGATCCTGACTACTGCAGAATAAGCACTGGGGCTGTTCCATGATGTCTCCCCAAAATGACAGAATTTCAGAAATGGTTTGGACATGTGCTTAGGCTGGGGCCCAAGGCTCCTTGCCAGTGGGAAACGGGCAGCTAGGAATCCATGGCCTGCGTTGGCATTGTGTCTAATCAAGATATCACCCATGGCGGATTGTGAGGGAGCAAGAGCTGCAGCAAGCTCCCTGGGACCCCAGGCGGCTGCCACACTTGACTGTGACAGCAATGGGGAGGACTGCAGGAATGAGGGACAGAGTCTGCACTTGAGTGCTTACAAACAGGAAAGGGTAGACTTAGATTTCTAAATATCAGCTTAAGTCAAGGTCTGGGAACCAGAAAGCCGGCATCACAGCCCTGAGAGATCTATTCATTTATATATTTTAAAATTTTAACTAGTTATTTAACTTGGTGATGCTGGAGATGGAACCCAGGGCCTCACCCATGCTAGGCCAGTGCTCTACCACTGAGTGACATCCCCAACCCAGATATCTTATTTATTATTTAGTTGATGTTGCTAAAGCCAAACACAAAATTAAATACTGTGGGTGAATGAAATGTAATGCCAGTTGAATTTAGTCTTGTCTACTTGATTCTGTGAATAATAGGGCATCCTTCACGCAGGAACGGCATCCTGAAATTAAGACTCATGTTTGAACATGAGTTTGAACATGCTATAACTGAGGATCTTGAATACCCAAGTCATTGCGTGTCTTTTTTTTTTAACCTGTGAAGTAGCTTTCTCTCCGAAATTCTTGCAATGACATCCCCTGGAGCAGATGTCTTGAAGGGAGGGCTAATCAGTGGCATGACTTCCTAGCAGAACATTCCAGAGGAACTGGAAACAGATCCTCCAAGTGGTAGGACCAGGGGAGAAAAAGACAACACTGGATATGACTGAATTCATTGATGTTGGAACACTGACAAGTTTTGAACTTTAATTCATCAGTTCATTCAGTTGGAGGTTGAATGGTATGGAGGTTCCTCAAAAATTTGTATTGGACTACTAAATGATCAAGCGATCTCACTTTTGGATATATATATATATATATATATATATATATAAACAAAATAACAATATTAAAGATATATTTATACTCCCCCCAAAAAATCCCTCATATTAGATTTATAAAATTAGAGCTCAACCTTATGCTGCCCTAAAAATTAAACCTTAAATATAAAGACATACAAAAGGTTGAAAGTTGTAAAAAAATGGACAATTAGAGATTTACTGTGAAAATACTAATCAAAAGTAAGTTTGCACAGCTATAGATGTCAGTCAAAGGTGATGTCAACGCAGGAAGCATCAGAAGTGGTAAAAAGCAACCGTAATACACCAAGTGATGTGTGCATGGATGTTTGTGTCACTTTGAATCTCATTATGGCATATAATTACATTGTACCAATAAAAGTATAAAAATAAAGTAACTGAATAAAATGATGAAATACTCGATCACTAGAAAATATAATTCTTAACTTACATGCCTTCAAATTTACTTTAAAACACATGATGACAGAAAATAACTTCACTGAAAACTCCACAATTTATAGCAGATTATAATTTATTTCTGTCGGTAGTTGGTAGAATTTAGCAGATGGGAATTAGTAAGCATATTGAAGATTTGAACAACATGATTAATAAACTTGTCCTAGTGGACATATCTCATATGCTATACCCTAGAACTGCAGAATGCAAATTCTTTTGAATTAGATCTACAACGTTTACCCAAGCCAGATTGTATGTTAGACCATAAAACTAATTGCAAAGAACACATTTCAATAATGAAAGAATAATTAAAACTATAAGAAAAGTAACAACTACAATAAAGAACAGAAACAAAAATATTTATTGAAACAGAATGAACCCTAACATGTGATATGAATTCTATCTCCTAACCACAATTATTTTCTGATGATTCATATAGGAAATTGTAATGTTGGACCATAATAGAAGAAAATATAATTGTAGCTTACTAAATTGAGAAATGTTTGAATCATCATTGTCATGTAAATCCTAGGTATTTGGGGGGGTTTCAATATTAAGAGTTAAGAAATTGGTAAAACATAAGACTTAACTATGTTTAAAGGCTAACTCTAAATGCTAACTGGCACAACATAGAAGCAAATTTATAGTTAATAACACGATAATGAAGGGAGAAAGAAAGACCAAGAAAAGGCTAACTAAGGTCAATACTAGGGAAATAAAGTTTTGAAAATATTAAAGACATGGATAGAATAACTAAAGTAATGTAAGTAGCATTGGTAAGATAAATGGTAAGAATATAAGGGTTTTATCTAAATTATTTTTATTTTATATGGTTAAATAATAAATATTAATTAGGTCATGATTGAATACAACCATTTATGTATTAATAATTTGAATGGATTACTGGGTGGCAGTCGTAAGTAGGAGGGTCATGGCTGGATGAATTAGGTCACTGGGAACACATCCTTGGGGACCATATGTGTCCCTAATCCTTTCTCCCTCTCTGCTTCCTGGCTGCCATGAGCTGAGCAGCTTCCCTCCCTCAGGCCCTGCTGCCATGATGTTTCAGTTTTGGAGCTGGCTGATTATGGACTGAACCTCTGAAACTGTGAGCCACGGTAAACCTTTCCTCCTCTCAGCTGCTCCTGTCACAGTGGCAAAATGCTGATTCACACCTGGTTCACAAAGGATTCTGTTCACTTGACCCAGTATAGCTAACAACGTCAGGCATCTAGGGTCACAGTGTTGTATTCTTTCTCTCTGTCCCCACTGAATCATGGTTACCAATGGGCTTCCTTGGCTCTAAACATTGCTTCTGTATTCAAATCAAGAGGAGGAGAAAAGATTCACCAAGATCTGTCCTTTTTATTAGAAAATTAAAAGCGTTTGTTGAATTCCTAGGACGATTTCCCTTTGCAAGGCTGGTCAGCGGGCATGACTTTGAAGAGTCTCCTGGGAGGCAGCGAGGCTGTTGTGATGAGAAACGGTTACTCTATTAGAAAATTGACAGGGCCAGCCACACTATATAATGCATATTTAGAGGATGTTATCTCTTCTATTACCAGATGAATAGTACCTAAGCTATCTACCCATGAGCTTTTAAATCTGTGGTGAGTAGGGGCCATGCCATGTGGTTTTCTGTTGTTGTTGTTTGTTTTCTCTTACTACATATACAACAAACAGACATTTTGCTATATTTGATTAATTAACCTTTATCAACATATTTTCTCATAATAAAGTAAGGTCATAAATAATCACCTATCATCCAGCCCAGGTCCCAGATGCACAGTTCTAACAACCTCACCACTTTCTTCCATGATCTGCCCCAGTAGATGCTGAAGTCTAGCCTCAGATGCCTGGGCATGACCTCAGTGGCTCCCAGCAAGAACATTGAACACAAGTTTTGCAATTAGATGACATCTATGTATTTTTCTTCCACCTCTGAGATTGTATGAAGAATATTTAAATTTTTCCTTGAAAAAGAAAAACTTAATTTCCCTTCTGACACTCTGGCATTCTCATTTTTCAGTTGTAGAGACCTGACATAATGTCTTGCATCATATTGAAAAAGAACGCATTCTGACTCCCTAGTTTCTATGTTTGGAAATGGTGTGACTGAGGAGGAAATTAATTGTGGCACTGGGAGGAGAAGGACCATGAACGCTCTGCTGGAGGAGGGACTGGGGTTGACACCTGTGACACTGTCAAGCATCCGCTTGGTTACAACCTCTGTGTGGTGCAGATTTTGGTACTGATTGTGTTTCTTCATCAAGAATGTTAGAGATTTAACGTAGTAGCAGTTTTAGACACACATCATCATTTTTCAAAATGTATTTCAAGAGTGTGACCTGGGCAGTTTTCCACACTATTAAACTATTCCTTAACTTCTGGTCGTTACTGTCAGTAACTGCTTAAGAAGTGATCCCGTACAAGGCCACTGCCATTTTACATCATTTTGATGGGTCAAATGTGAAGGGATTATCCATGGTCATGTTCCCCTCTCGTGCTGTGCCGAGGATAAGATTGGTGAGGTAGCTCATATGGTCAGTCATCCATTCATATTAATTAATACTCTACTGTGGTGAGTGGAATTTCGAGGTGACTTGTTGACCCTGGGGTTGATCATGAGGAGGCTCACTCTACTTTTCACATGGACAAACTTCACCCCAAGTCCTAGCAAGTTTCAGGGACATGGACTTTGAATGGTATCTTTACTCAAGCTGTCCTTGTTTATGGGTCTTATCTTGAAATATCACACATTATTCCTAGAGGGTTGTTAGTCTGAGTGTAATAAATTGGAAATATTTTTTCAATTAATGAACCTCTTACACCTTGATTGTTCTACAATTGCCATAAATAAAGCGAAGTTACATTATCCAGAGGATTTCAAACCGACTGAAGAACAAAACCTTAGATACTTAACATGAAAATATCTTATATATTAGAGGACATAAAACAGAGTACTGTAAATGCCTGATATTCATGTATAAAAATCTATGAAAATCAATCTTTTTGTCTTGGTTCCAGAAATACAATAGTAGCTTTCAAATGAATAATCCAATTTCTGATTTAGGAATTTCAGCATTTGCAGACTGTCCTTTGACATTATAAGGAGAACAACACTCTACCTGCTGAATCACTAATGGTTCTTGGTTCCAAAATTCCAAATGTAAATGTCGTGCCTGTATTCAAATTTGTGAAGCTAATTAGAGGCTGTAGAGTTCATGTATTCGTCATCTGAAATGTTCTTGATCTAAACCAAGTCTACAGGAACTTTGCTAAAACATTAAAATTCCCCAAGAAAAACATTTCATAAGTGCTAAATGAAATGTGATTTTAAGGCAATGTAAAACAAGGAATGTAAATAAATAAAAGCTGTTTTTAGAGAATGATTCCACAGATACTTAAATAGAAAGTATTATATTTATTATATAATTTAAAAGACACACACATATATGTGCATGTCTTATATATATATATATTACTTATATAAAATATATAACTTGTTTACACTTTAGTGTGGAAAGTAGAGAAATCCCACAATCTTAATCCTTTTATATTTACATCTGATAATAAAATATTAAATGCCAACACTTCTGAAACTAGACGGACATAAAACTAAACTAATTGAAATACTGCATACACAAATTTCATGATCATGTGGTGCGAAATGGTTCTTTACTTTTCTAGTTTTTGGTCATTATAAAGGCATATGTTTTTTAAAATAGATAAAACCAGAGTGCAAAATCAACTTAGCTTAGCTTTCCCATTTATTATTCTATGATAAATATTTCATATG
Organism: Glis glis; assembly: GCA_004027185.1. Classification (NCBI taxonomy): domain Eukaryota; kingdom Metazoa; phylum Chordata; class Mammalia; order Rodentia; family Gliridae; genus Glis; species Glis glis. The sequence continues at coordinate 7,578 of PVJS01024025.1, forward strand.
CTAATGCATAAATATGATATTTATGCCTCTAATGGTTCCCTAATAAGTAGCTAATTTGATGTACTAAAATATTTTTATTTATTTCTCTTTTGAAAAGATTTTTTGAACTGATTTGTAAGAAGATGGTAAACAGCAAACAAATTTTGATTCCAATTTTCAAAAATAGGTAATTGGTTAGATGTGAAGTACATGATGCTTATATATGTAGATTATCAATGAAATGTTATGTTGCAAATATAGGAGAGAGTTTAAAAACTTGTGAAAATATTTACAATGAATTACAATTTTAATAAAAATTCTAAAAGTATCCATATTGAATGGTCCTTGCTTTTAGGGAAATATTGCATTTACACTAACATACACATACATGTGTTACATCTGAAAGTATGTGAGCGAGGCACTAGGCTGGTTAACTCTGAATAGCAAGATTATCTATTTTCCTTTTTACCTTGTGTTCTTAAAATTTTCCAAATATTCTAGATTTTGATTTTATTATAAATATATATCTTTTAAAAAGTAAGCTTACCTAAAAGAGAGCAAAATTTCAACAAGTGCTGTTTAGTCTGCAGTAAGAGCAATGCACTAAAACTTTAAGAAAGCAATGTGGGCATGTAATTTATGTGAATCATAAAACACTTAACTTTTGGCCAGTAATTTTACTCCTAATTAATAAATTATGGCACGTGAATAAGAAAGAATGTTATGCAGTTATGGTCTAATGCACAGTTTGGAGGAATATCAATTAGCAAATTTATTTGTGAAATATAATTAATAAGTTTTAATTAGAATTTTTAAATTGTGCATAATTATTGTCCTACCAATTTGCTTTGCAGAAATTTATTCATAGGAAAAATCAAATATATGCACTAAGATATTTGTAATGAAGATGTTTACAATATGAAAAATTGTTAATAACGTAAGTGATGTTTACATAGTATTTTGTAGAATATGTGTACCTTCATTTAAAAATCATTCTTGGCTCATATTAAAATTGTTATTTTCACCAACTTTAAGCCATGTTATAATGCACAATATAAATTTCATAAATGTAGTAGATGAAATGCGTATAACTTAATGAGCATTTTCCAGGTTATAGACTTTGATCTTTTAAAAAATGAACTTAGGCCGGGCGTGGTGGCGCACACTTGTAATCCCAGTACTTTGGGAGGCAGAGACCGGAGGATCCGGGTTCACGGCCAGCCTCAGCTCTCGCTCGCTCTCTCTCTCTCTCTCTCTCTCCTTAGTGAGGCCCTCCGCAACTTCATGAGACCCGGTTTCAAAGTAAAAAGTATAAAAAATAGGGCCGGGGGCGTAGCGTGGAGGTAGAATGCCCCTGTGTTCAATCCCCAGTACCGCAAAAAAAAAAAAAAAGAATAAATAAAAAATGAACTTAAGATATCTTTTTCCATTTCTTTGTCTTTTACAAACTTATGGACCTTTAATCATTTTAGAAACTAATCTTCTCCAGCTATGTAAGCTCTCTTTCTCTCTTTCTCCTAGTTGCTTACTTATCTTTCATTTGTGTTCATTTTGCTGATATGTGAGTTCATAATTTAATGTCACTGATCAAAGTTTTCTGCTTCAGGGGACTGAGCCTCTCAAACTCCACACCCCACATCCATGCCATGGGGACCGTCTCATGGCGTGTCTAATAGAGGTGTTCATTTTGAGAACATTTATATTTTCAAACAATAGGAATTTAATTAGGTGTGTGACAAAGGAAAGTATCTTTTTTTTTAATTATAAAGGTCCAACTTTCACATACTGATTGGGAATGTCACTTTTATTATGACATAAACCCCTATATATGCTGAATCTGTTTCTGAATTTGTCTTTTTATGTTATTGATCAATATTCTGAGTTAACAACATCATTATCATAATAGGTTAATTTTCCATGTTCAACTAAACATGTACAAAATTATTTGCCGTAGTTGACAGTGTTGCCTGAGATGCTTACTTTTCTTTGAATCATTTTTGATAATTTATTTTGTCCTACATTTTCAAATCTACTATTGTTAAATTGTGTTATGTATTCTTGGATAATTTTCAATATTTTCCATAGCTTTTGTGCTCTCATGTTTACCAAAGTTTTATGGTTTTTGTTGATTTTTTTAAAGGACCAGTTTTTTTAATTCATTAATCAGGTCTACAATTCTGTTTTGCATTGAATTATTTTTATTTTTATCAATTCCTTTAGACTTATCATATCCAGCATGTTTTTAACTTCATAAATTGAGTTTATGATTCAGTTATTTACAATTTTTCCTCTGCAGAACTGAAAGTTTTTTCAGAAGCAACTCATTTGTTCTGAGCTCTAGAATATAGTGTGAAAGTAAATAATAAGTTAATATTAAATACATGACTATTTATGTTAAGCTAGTAAAATACTATCTTCAAATATCCCACTGTCATAGCAGATTAAGTTTTCCTGAACTAAGTGTTCCCCACCCTCTTTCCAAATTTGGAACTTTACTCCATTCTTGTCGTCATCATCTTCCCAAAGCTCCAGCCGGAAGCTAGGGACGCATTCTGGTCACCTGCACATCCCCCAGAGCAGAAAACATCAACAAGTCTTACTATTTCTCCCTGAAATTATCTTTTCCAGGAGGATGTCTGCCAAACCAAGCAAGTCTTCAGGTTGCCATTTCAGAATTTGCAAGGCTTTGTACAGACAAAGTTCATGCTCGCCCTCAAGATAGGGTCTATAGACCCCGGTCCCGCTGGATCGCCTTCCTATAGCAGTGCACACCACGTATATAATCAGACAACTCATTACACAATTACTGATTTATACCTCCCCTATTCCTTAGGAGCAGCTACCTTACCTGTCTGGTTGGTTATCTTACTCCCCATGCCTGGTATAGTATTTTTTAATCCTTGCTTCCTTCCATTCTTCCTTCCTTCCTTCCTTCCTTCCTTCCTTCCTTCCTTCCTTCCTTCCTTCTTATTTACAAGTAGTAGAATCTTGATCCATATTTGCTGAATCAGTTCGTGAATGCGTGACTCTACCTTTGAACCAATCCATAGGAATGTAAATCATAACTTCATTTATTCTTCCATTGTCCTACAGTAACTTGCTGTGAATGACGTTGGTGACAGATTCACATTGCTTAGATTAGAAAAGCAGCATGTGGAGGGATGTGATTTTTTGGTACCTTCTGGACTAAACCCCGACCTCCAGGTACACGCGAGCTGCAGCAATCCCTGAAGTCAGCAGTTTTAGCCAGAGCAATTCACAAGTTGCATCTGACCCAGTCTGTCATCAGAGGAAAGGGAGAGCTTATATGGCTTTTGCTAGACCAGCTCCAAGAAAATCTGTACTTTTTATAAATACAGTGACTCTGCACACAGGATTAGAACACCGCATCACCTCTCCTGGAGTCCAGGGCCTGTACATCCTTGGCGTCCTGCAGGTATAGGAATGGAGATTGCTTCTCCCACAGCTACACTTGCAGAGGGGGTGCAGTTCTAATGTGAGCTGGCTTCTGAAAAAAAAGCCCAGAAAATTGATAGAAATATTTATTAGTTACTACCTTCATATATCTGTTAGATATATATCTGTTAGATATATATCTGTTAGAGATAATGATCAGATTATTTTTTTAAGTTCCTGAAAATGGAAGAGCTCCAGCTAAATAGGAACTCTCTCTTTAGGGTGCATGATTGGGTTGAAGTTGGGGCAGGATTATAATTAATTGTATTTACTGTTTCTTGATGAGAAATGATACTTTCTTAGCTAGAAAATAGAGCTGAAAATTCAAAATATTTTTGAAATTTTTGAAGAACTCTTATATCTTCCTTCAGTTTGGACAACATTATGACAAGCATGTCGAACAGATCCTGTGTACCAACTCTGAGTTATTGTTTATTTACACATGACCGAGATGTACTCCTGACCTGTAAGAGGTTCCTAACATTGTCTCATCCACAGACAGCAAATTTTTCACTCACTCATTCATATGACAATGATCAATCACAGTGCCCCCCGAATCTTCCTAATTCACTCAATTTTTGAGGCTACAGGACTAATTATGCCAGGAAGATCTCTGCATGAAGTCTTGCTTTAGAACCCTGGGGTCAGCAGAATCATGGCCCCGAATGGTGTTCACTCCCTAATCTCCAGAGTCTGTAAGGAATCTTTGTATGGCAAAGGGAACCTTGAGACGGGATTAAATTTAGCATCTTTTGATGGAGAGGTCATCTGGGGTCATCCAAGTGGGCTCAATGTCTGCACAAAGGTCTTCCTGTGAGGTAGGCAGGAGATGCTAGTGAGAAGAAGGAACACAATTGAAGCAGAGGGGAAATAAAGGGCAGGTGATATAGGACCATGGACCAAGGGAGGAGGACAGCATCCATCTTGGGAAAGATGGGGACCGGCTTCTCCCTGTAGCCTCCAGAATGAATGTGGACCTCAGCCTAGATTGTTGGACTTCTGACTGCCAGACCTTACGATAATATATCTTTGTCATTTTAAGCTTGTAATCTGTTAGGATAGCAGTAGGAAACAGTGCATCTTCTCACTCTTCTCCCAGGATCCATTCTCCACACTGAAGCCTGAAGGATTTTTGTCATCTTAATTGGATCATCTTCCCTCTCCCACTTCAATCAAGCTCTCCGGTGTTCCTATCATCCTTAGAAAGCAAGCCAAATCCTTGCCTTTAGTGTGCTGCACCCTGTGTTGTCCAGCACAGGCTGACCATGACTCTCCCGTTCTGTTCCATCACCATCTCTAATTTGCTGCCAGTCAGTCACACTGGCAGTCCAACAGGAACCCCTCCCTTCCACCTGGACCCTCGTGAAATACCACCCCTTCATCCAAGCACAGCTGCATGTTACCATCCTTGGGGCCTCATTGCCACATCTCTCCTTAGAGGAGCCTTCCCTGAATAACTGCATCCTGATTTTCATCCCCTTGCTCCAATCCCTACTCATACCATTATTTCTTTTGTGAAATCATGACAGCAAATATTATCATCAAGGCTTTCAATTTTTGTTGTTGTCGTTTATTTGCTTCTGATACTGATTTTTTATCAGTTGTCACTCAGAAATAAGTTCAAGGACAGCAACCTTTGTCTTCTTTTTTATACACTTTCATTGATGCATTGTAATTACACATCATAATGAGATCTGAGGTGATGCATTCATACATGCACACATCGCTTGGTGTGTGTCTTTGCTCGCCATTGTATTCACAAAATCCAATACGAATCCAAATACATAATAGTGCTCTATAAATATTTGTTGAAATGAGGAATCAGTATTTTGACACTCCTATCTTTCTCTTTTCAGTCTGTGAATACTCTGAGAGGGCAGGCTCTCCTAGAAGATGCTGGAGAGAAGAAGTCTGTGTGCACAAGGGCTCCTGCCAATTTGTGTTCTCAATGTTGCAGTAAAATGCAGGCCTGTGGGCTGGCTAGCTAACTCAACTCCAGCAGAACTGTGCATTGGGTTCCCACAGCCTTATCCCCTGTGTCTCAGAGGCACAGGTATGTTGCCTCCCAGGATTTGAATGGTCCCTTGGTCCGTCCCTTGCACCTTTCTTAAACCTGGATTCCTTTCATTATAGGTTCACCTGGCAGACATTTGCATCCAGGAGAGTGTGCACAAGCCCTCCTTCTGCAACTATCCACTGAACTATTTCTATTCCTGGTACTATTGTCTTTAAATATTCCCCAGTGAAGTCTCTCAAGTGTGAGTTCACAACCCTAGGAGGTGCATCTGATCCGATGGTGCAGTCTTCTTATCCCACAGCTGGAGTGAAACACTGGCAATTCCTCTTCTCCTGATAGGAAATGCTAGATCGTTCTTTGAGAACAGAAAATCTGGGCCTCCTGGAAATTACCTATGCGAATTTGCTCTGTTTCCTACCTGCCTCACACATTCTGCATTCCCTGTGGTTAGAAGCGGTGCAGGTAAACTCGCCATTTCAGAAAATATGGTCCAGATGAAACATGCCTGCTACCCACCAAACTGCAAAGGGCATTCTTCATTTCCAAGCAGAGCATTTTGTAAATTGGAAACATATCAGTGACAATTATCAAGGAAGAGTGTTCAAAACGCACTCTCTTCTCCAGAGCCCAGCAATCCTTCTTCCAGAAAGACATTAACCAAAAGCACTGCTCTGAAAATGTCATCCGGAGCACGCAATTGAATTAATTTATTTGTTTTATGGTATTTTACAGTTAGTCACGGAAGAGACTTTCACTTTATTTTTTTGTCTGCTCATTTAGATAATGCTTTAACTGCCATAAATCCCAGCTATGGCGATAAAGAAACTACATGAGAATACCAATATCTTCTAAATATAGCCTGGCAGTGACAGACTGGGCCGGCTGCTCACTGTATCTTTCATCTGAGCACCTGGCTTCCACTCCAAATGTGAAGTCTTCTTGTCCAGGTAAAAACTAGCATTGTGTAATTTTTGTAGATGAGAAAATAAAAGCAAGCCTATTAAAAGCTTGTTAGGATAAAGTATACAAAGTGCTCCTCAAAGGGAGAGTATTAAAAAGATCTGATGAAAATGAATGAAATGCTCCAAAGTCTAACCAATACCTCAAACACCTCTGCTTGTTGGGGATGGGATGGGTAGAGTCATGACTCATGATGTCCTGGGGCAGGGGGAATGGGAATACAAATTTACAAAACTTAAAATTGAAGTGCAATGCAATAATTCATGTCCCATCCAGGACTTTTCCTATGCTGAACGGTGAAGAAAGAAAGGTTCATCTACAATATCCCATCCACTGTCCAATCCCAAAGCAGGCTAGTTCTTCCTTTTAAGAGAATTCACTGCCCCCACACTGCCCTTTAGATATTGTGCATTGTATTTAAGATCCTCTGCTTATGTTCAGCTTCATCTTTCTGGGCTGTGATTCCCATGGGACCAAGGACTGTTCAGCTCAGTGCGGTATCCCTGGGACCCAGACATATCGTTCTTCACACCGGATGTGTGCTTTTTGCAAGATACATGATTCAACAAATATTTATTGAGTGTCTCTTATGTACCAGGCTGAATTCTAAACAACAAAGATTTGGCACTGAACAAAACAGAATATCCAGCCTTCCTGACATTGGAGTTTTAATGAGAGTCATTATTATTTTAATACTTTTCCAAATTTCATAGGTGTTTTGGATCTTAGGAGTCTTTAGCTTCCTCTATAACTTTCAAAATAAGATTCATGCATTCCTCAAAAAATAAAGGAAAAAGAAAATCCATCTGAGATTTTAATTGCATTAGCATTGAATTTATAAATTAATTCTTATGAATTTGATGCTCTTATGCCACTCATTGATTTATTTAGACTTTTTAGGACCCTTTACTCAATTCTTTCATTGCCTTGCTTATATTTAATGTTAGATATTTTATTGCATGCTGGATTATGAATATTTAGTTTTCTCTTTTTTTACTACAGGCAAATTGCACTATTTTTGTAATTTATACATTTATCCAATAAATTTTCTCAACTCCCATTAATTATTGCATTTGTCTGCTGATTATGTTTGTAGTAATGTTGAAACAAGAGCATCATCTGCAAATTATGGTGTTTGCTTTTCTCTTTCTTTAACATCATTACACTGCTTGCTTTTTTCTTATTTCATATAAAACTGACCCAGAGCTTTCTTCTCTGTTGAGCAGGGTTAGTGAAAATATACATGCTTGTCTTATTCCCTGTTTAGTACAATGCTTACTATAGGTTTATGATATACAATTATATTTAAGAAGTTCTCTTTTACTCATAATTTGCTGAGTTTTTAAAAATCATAAGTAAATGTTGAAGTCATCAATAACTATTCAAATGATTTTTCTGAATCTACTGAGATACTTATATGAGTCTTCTTAAATATGGCAAATTATATTGATCACTTATTACTAAACTCTCCTTCCATTCCTGGGTAAACATTCTTCATTATGATTTATTTGTTTCATAGACTGTTAGATTTAAACAGACAATATTTTACTAATATCTGCATACATGAATTTTTTTTTGTTCTTATCTATTTTGAAATCAAGATTATCTGGTCACATAAAATTAGCTCATTAAAAATTGTGAGGAAGACATTACTTCACTCAGTTTTTTTCCAAGTGACAAATTATCCCATTGATCTATTTTTACCTCTTAAAAATAAATGACATTTTAATTCATATATATCTTAGAAATGTATGTGTGTAATTCTCAAGGAATAGTATTTGGGACAATAAAATCACTAGAATAAAATTATATAATTTTTGAAACTTTATAAATACAACCAAAGAGCCTCCAGAAAGCTTCACACTACCAACATTTTCCAGTCTTATTTACCATTATTGCTCTCAATAGCACTTGTTTTATTCTGAGTGTGATTAAGCATTTATTTATTTTTGACAGATGTGTTGTTTCTATTCACAGAATTTGTTTTTCCTAGTGAGTCATTTATATTTCATCATGGTATATATAATATGTATATTCTTTTTAAACTGAGAAACTCAACTCTTGCTATCTCATGTATGGTGTGAACTGATTCTCAGTCTGTCACTAAATATTTAGCTTAAATTATCACATTCCCTTTCAACCCACTAACCTTAAATGGTTTTAGTATCAAACTTTCTATCAATTTTCCTGCTTTAGAATTTGTCTTTCATTTATACTTTTATAATTTAAAATTATAAAAAAAGCTGGGTGTGGTGATTCAGGCCTCTAATTCCAGTACTTGGGAGGCTGAGACAAGAAGATCACAGGTTTGAGTTCAGCCTCAGCAACTTAGCAAAACTCTCAGCAGTTTAGTGAGACATT
>PVJS01024025.1:16450-29139 GCA_004027185.1 Glis glis
GGAGACCGGAGGATCCGGGTTCGCGGCCAGCCTCGGCTCTCTCTCTACTTAGTGAGGCCCTCCACAACTTCATGAGACCCAGTTTCAAAATAAAGTATAAAAAATAGGGCCGGGGGTGTAGCAGGGAGGTAGAATGCCCCTGCGTTCAATCCCCGGTACCACAAAAAAAAAAAAAATAAAATAAAAAATGAAAATGGAGCCGGGCGTGGTGGCGCATGCTTGTAATCCAAGTACTTTGGGAGGCGGAGACCGGAGGATCCGGGTTCATGGCTAGCCTCAGCTCTCTCTCTCTCTCTCCCTGTCTCTCTCTCTCTCTCTCTCTTTCTCTCTCTCTACTTAATGAGGCCCTCTGCAACATCGTGAGACCCAGTGTCAAAATAAAGGATAAAAACTAGGGCCAGGGGTGTAGCGCAGAGGTAGAACACCCCTGGGTTCAATCCCCAGTACGGCAAAAAAAAAAAAAAATGAAAATGGGATGGGGTGTAGCTTGGAGGTAGAACACCCCTAGGTTCAGTCCCCAGTATTGAAAAAATAATAATAATTGTAAAATAAACCATGGGTCCTTTTCCACCCCCTTGAACTGTTAAGATTAATTTTTAACATTTAAACCTTGTTTTTTATATTTAAACAAATTGTATTAACTAAATAATAAAGTTGAGGTCTAGATTTATTTTTTGCGAATAGTTAGATAATTACCTCGATATTATTAGTTTATGGAACATAATTCATCTATTCACAGAAAGTGAGTTTTATCATAATGTGAATTTCTAAAAGGGAGGATTCAAGATGGCGATGGAATAGGAGCCCCTGAATGAGCCTGTCTCAAAATCGCCTGGGAGGCACAGAACTAAACAACATTGCACAGCCACAGAAGAACCAAAACCCCAAATCGAGCAACCAGAATATGACTACACGGACACAGAGCCTACCAGCTCTTCATCTGGGGCTAATAGCCCCCAGCTCCACCAGCAAATTAGGAGGAGAAACTGGGGCAGAGTTCTGTGAGTGGTGGGGCCATCCCAACAGCAGATCATGAAAATCCTTTAAAGACTGCCCTAGCACAAGCTCCTGCCACAGTCGTGCACTTCCACCCCACCGTGTTATTAGCCCACATGATCCCCAAGACTCAGCATCATAGCCTCACACCAGCCAAGATCCAGACAGCCCCCATTGTGCTCCACCTAGGACAGCCATGCAGTCCCGCATGACAAGGGCAGCCCCCTGAGCTCTGCCTAGACCGGCCTCCCATCCTGTGAGACAAGAGAAGCCCCCTGGGCTCCACCTAGACCAGTCACGCCATCCTGCGTGACAAGGGCAGCCCCCTGCACTCCAACTAGGCCAGTCGCAGCATCCCGCCAGACCCGGGTAGCTTCCTGCACTCCACCTAGGCCAGGAGGACTATCATGCGCGATCCGGGCAGTCAGCCGCGCAATCCTGTGCAACCCGGACAGTCCCCAGGCTCCTCCTCAGACTCAAACGCTGCCATCCGAGACCAGGGCAGCCCTCCAAGCCCCACCTTGGATGCCCATGCCCTCCGGTGCTGCTACCAGAGACCCAAAACCTGCACCTGTCTCACCCACGCAGGAGACATACGCAGCACACGCATCAGAGCCTGGGCAACCTCCGGGGATGCCTACCAAGACCCGGAGCACATGTGTACCCCATGGGGCCCAGGCAACCCTCAGCATGCGCCTTGGAGACCGGGCATCTTCCGGCACCGTCACCTGAGCCTCAGAGCCCACATCCAACACTGCGCCTCATGTGCCAACACCTGAGTTCTGGAACCTGCATGCCCCCACACCCACACACCACACCCTGGTCAACCAGATGGAGGGAACCATAGCCTGCAGTGCACTGACCCAATTGGGTCTACAGGGAACATCAAGAGGTCTATACATAGAAAGGAAGATGATGCGGAGGCAACAGAAACACAAAATTGAAAACAATGAAAATACGAGAATGAGAAACAGTGAAGAAACAAGAAACACTCACAGTGAGATTATTGATACTGACCTACAGAAAATGCAAGACAGAGAATTCAGAATTTTGATCTTCAGAATGCTGAAAGCACTCAAAGAAAGCATAGAGGAGATGAAAGAGGAAGTTGAAGCTCTAGGAATGAATCAGTAAGAAACACTGAACAAAATGAAGGAGTCAATAAACAAATTAAAGACTGCAATAGAAACCAACTCTAGTTGGCTCGACCACATGGAAAACAGGGTATCACTCCTGGAAGACAGTTCATTCAAAACTGAAAACACAGTTTTACAGCAACACAGCCTGTCCATCCAAGAAATACAGAACAATACAAGACGTCCTAATCTAAGGATAAAAGGCATTTAAGAAGGATTAGAAACACAGACCAAGGGAATAAGAAACCTCTTCAAAGAAATAATTTCAGAGAATTTTCTGAACATAGAAAGGGATTTGGACATTCACATACAGGGGACATATAGAACACCGTTAAGACAGACCAAAGAAGGAACTCCCCATGCCATGTAATAATTAAAATGTATAACCCAAAGAAAGAATCCTAAAAGCAGCAAGAGCAAAAGAACGGGTGACATACAGGTGCAAAACAATAAAAATCACCCCAGACATCTCAACCCAAGTCAGGAATGTCAAGAGGGATTGGTATGAAGTACTCTGGAACCTGGAAGAAAACAACTTCCAACCAAGACTGATATATCCAGCAAAGCTACTATTTAAAATGGATGGAGAAATAAAAATGTTCCATGATAAACAAACAAAGAATTCATGAGGACCAAGACAACACTGGAGAAAATCCTAAAAGAAATAAATCACAAAGAAGGAAAAACAAGCAATTTTCAGAACCACAGGAGAGGTGAACTCCACCAATTAGGCAACTAACCAAGGAGATTTGTCACTACTTCAAACAGAAAATAGAACTCAAAATGATAGGAAACAGAAATCATATCTCAATAATAACACTGAATGTCAAAGGACTCAACTCCCCAATTAAAAGGCACAGACTGGCAATGTGGATTAAAAAGAATAACCCAACTATATGCTGCTTGCAAGAAACTCACCTTCTAGCCAAAGATACTCACACGCTAAAGGTAAAAGGATGGAAAAAGATATACCATGCAAACGTAGATCGACAACAAGCAGGAGTAGCAACACTTATATCTGACAAAACAGAGTTTAAGCTAAAACACATCAGAAGAGAAAAAGATGGATCAATGACCTGGAAGGTAGACCAGAGTCTGTGAAATTATTAGAAGAAGGCATAGGTTCAACACTCCAACATATAGGCACAGGTAGAAACTTCCTCAACAAGACCTCCAAAGCACAGGAAATTAAAACAAGAATTAATAAGTGGGTAGCATTAAACTACAAAGATTCTGCTCATCAAAGGAAACCATCAAGTGCCTAAAGAGAAAGCCTATGGAATGGGAGAAGATATTTGCAAGCTATACCTCTGACAGAGGTCTGATATCTAGGATATACAAAGAACTTAAAAGGCTTTACACTAAGAAAACAAATAATCCAATCGAGAAGTGGGCAACTGAAATGAATAGACACTTCATGAAAGAAGAGATACAAATGGCCAATAGATACATGAAAAAATGTTCAACATCATTAGCAATCAGGGAGATGCAAATCAAAACTACTCTAAGATTTCATCTAACCCCAATTAGAATGGCAAGCATTAAGAAGTCAAACAACAACAAATGTTGGCAAGGATGTGGGGAAATTGGGACTCTTCTACACTGTTGGTGGCATTGCAAACTAGTTCAACCACTATGGCGATCAATGTGGAGATTCCTCAGAAAACTGGGAATGGATCCACCATATGATCTGGCTATACCACTACTGGGTATCATACCAAAGGGATTGAAACCAGAAAACTACAGTAATATATGCATGCCCATGTTCATAGCAGCACAATTCACAGTGGCCAAATTATGGAACCAACCTAGGTGTCCATCAACAGATGAGTGGATTACAAAATTGTGGGAAATACACACAATGGAATTCTAGTCAGCAATAAAGAAGAACAAAATAACATCATTTGCAAGAAAGTGGAAGGATCTGGAGAACATTATGTTAAGTGAGATTAGTCAATCAAAAAAAACAAGGGACATATGTTTTCATTAATATGTACAACCTAGGGAGTAGTGGGGACACACAAGGGATTCTGGTTGATAATGGAGAATCCTCAGTGGGGCAAGGGAAGTGGTATAAGGGAAGGGGAAGGGCAAGAAAGAAGCAAATCAGTGGAATTACTGTAATAAACAATATGTACATGTGAGAATAAACCAACATCTTTCTTGGTACTTCATATGTGTGGGGGGAGGCGGGGGGACACTAAAAGCTGTGTGTATGTATGTTACCATCAAACTGATATTCACTGTGATATAAGACACCAATGCACCAATAAAAGCACATTGAAAATAATGCAAATTTCTGTATTTCTCTGTCTTCATCCTCCATGTTATCCAGTAAGCTATTTCCTCATAGAAGCATTATTAATTTCTATAATAATAGCTTAATAGTTTCTGTTATTATAGCTTAGTCTCTGGAAGGGTCAGCTCACCAGGATTACTGTGTACTGCCATGAATCTCTAGATGAGGTGTAGTGCCATTCTGCTAAACTCTTCCCTTGGTATTTCAATGGGCTCTGCCTAGTGTATTTATTCGTTGCTTCACTTTTTATGTTCATGGAAAATGGCCAATTTGCCTGAAAATTGGCACAAAAATATGGATACCCTGGCTTGCAGAAGCTTCTCAGGCATCACATTTCATGTGAAATGACATTACCTCAAGCTCAAGGCCAGGAGGATGGGTTAAGGTTTATGTTCCCATGTTTACATAATAATTTTTATGGCAATTTCTAGTTTACAATTATTTATTCCTGTGAACCTTCTCCTAATAAAAGCAGCTCCAATAACTCACCTAGTTTATGGGTTATCCTAAAATACGTTATTGAAGCCACAGCATGTTGGGTAAACTTTAAAGAATAAGATTATCCATGACTAAAAGTAAGTCCTCTGTGTCTTCATTCACAAACACATTACCTACGAGCTACACCCCCAGCACATTTTATGTTTCATTTTTTAAATAGGGTCTTGCAACATTGCTGAGAGTCTTGCTAAGTTTGCCCAGGCTGGCCTCAAACCTGACATTTTCGCATCTCAGCCTCACAAGTACAGGGATTATAGGTATGTGCCACCACACCTGGCTAATTCCTACTTTAAAGCAATTCTCACTGTCCCTTTCTCTTCTGGCCCTCAAGCCTCTCTTCAAGTTTTGCTTCACTGATGAGATAGGACTTGCCATTCCCACTTTCCCCTGAGGCCCATTTCTGCCAATTTGCCTAAATGTACCTAACTGTTGCTTACTTTCCATGTATTCATGAAACATTATTTGGTAATATTGCATTCTAAGGACAAGAATGACCTTAAAAGGTCATAACCCAGTGATAATAAAAAAAAAACATTTATCAAGAAAGCTACTTCTCTTTCTCATCTTCTATAAAAAGGAAAGTGTCATCAACCATTATGCCGTTATGCCTCATTATGTCCTTTGAGGATTTTACAAGTTATACATGTAATTAGAATATTTCTAAACCAATATATAAGTGTATCTATAATCTATCTGTCTATATTTTCGTTGTTCATTTATTTTGTTAGCGATAAACACAACAACTTCTACAAAGTCCAGCCTAAGTCTTGGAAAATAGTACTTGCTCAACTGATCTTTCAAGTGAGAATTTACTCATGAATGAATTACATCTATGTAGTTCCTATGGTGATGTTCTTCACATACAAGGAAATTGACCAATGTGTAGAAAATCATCATATAACTTTGTAAACTCCAACTGCTGGACACTAAAACTTCTCATTGTGTCAGTTACTGACTTGCATGTCTAATAGTGATGAATGTGTCTCCATTAATAATTAGTAAGGCAATTAAAAACACTTACATTGTTTATATCTTACAAAACTATCACAATTTGAGAGCCAAGCTATTTATTTCAATTATGATAGCATCCTGAACTTATTAATACACATATCCCTGAGTATTTTAGAAATAAAATTGTTCAAAATACTCAAACTTTAATTGATAAAGTGACATCACTGGCTTAATTATTACAAAAGGTAATTATAAGGAATATTTCAAAACATTTCTAAATTATCTTTTTAAATCATATCAAAGGCAGAGACACTGCTATATATTTTTAAAATATGGCTCCTGCCATAAAAACTGGAGCCTGCTTACATTTTAAGTAGAGTAAGTTTTTTGTTAGTTTGTTTTGTTCAGTGCTTGTGTTATGGTTTGGATTTGAAATGCCCCCCAACTTCATGTGTTAGGTTCAGAGGTAGGGCACGATGGGAGGAGGTAGGACATTGAGGCGTGGCCTGGAGGCTGTATCTCTCCCTGGCCTCTCTCCCCCTCCCTCTCCTCTCTCTCTGCTTCCAGGCTGTCATGAGCTGAGAGTGGTTTTTCTTCTGCCATGCCCTGAGGTCCTGCTGCCAAGATGTTTCTTACTTTGACTGAACCTGTAAAACTGTGAGCCAACTAAACCTTTCCTTCTGTAAGTTGTGCTTGTCTGGTATTTTGGTCACAGTAATAGTAAAGCTGACTATAACAGCAGGGTATTGAACTCAGAACCTTGGTCATAGTCAGTAAGCACCTACCACTAAGCAACACCCTAAGCCCCATTTACAATTTTTTTCCAAATTGAAGCAAACTTCAATGAAATTAAAACAAAAATGAGAAATAAAATTAGTCAAATGTCAAAATATACATTTTTTAATATCCCCAAAAGGCTTTTATTAGTTCAGTCAATGAAAAAAAAAATGGGTGTGTGTTCTTTGGCACTGATGGAAGTATACCAGCTTTGCAAAACAGGAAGGCACAATGCCTTAGTATGTCTAGCACCTTGAAATCTACTCTCAGTATAATCACAACATGAAATGACTCTTCTGTTTCATTTCTCTATGTTTCTGTGGCATATTTGCTGTGTTTGAAAGTATTTTTAGGTAACATTATCCAGCCCTCTAGGCAAGAAAAGAAAACATGTTGGTAATATTTGAAATTGAATTTACTTTTATAATAAAGTTTCTTAAAGTGTCAGAAATTGGTTATCCACCTCAGGAAGCCCATAAATTGTCACATTATGAATACTTATTAAAATTTAGATAAAAAGTTTTAAAACTCCATAGCAGATGAACCAAGACTAGAAATTACTTAACTCTATGTTATTTTAGAAGTCATAAATTTCTTCAAATTCTAAGGCAAAATATTTTCTGAAAATAGATTTATACATTGTAGTGAGATTACAAGTGATAGGATGCATAATTATATTACACCAGTAACAATCTAAGAAAGAAAATAGACTTATATTGTTATATTTTAGATGAAAATTTATTTGCTTTTTATTAAGTAATAAATTTAAACATTTGAAAATGTGGAAACATCTTAGCACTATTCCTAGATAATACTGAGATTTCCCTACATTTTGTATTACTCTGAATTTTATGACTTTTTGATGATTCAATAAATTTAGAAAGATAATCATTAGCTGAGTTTTGCATTCCCTAAAATACCATCAGTTTTAGATAGTAGCAGTCACATTAAAACTGTCTATAGATGTTGATAATTGTCAAGTCTTAAAATTATCTAAACATTACCTAGGGGGTTAGTAATAAACAAAACAGAATAAAACTAACAAAGAAGAAAATAGAAACCCGATGCAATTTAACATGCCCCATAGCCAAAGATTCCGATTTTAAAATTCAGGGATGGGTCAATATTTGCATTTCTATTGTAGACTTTAGATCATTCTAATATAGGTGGTTGGTGGAACACAGGTTTTCAGAAACATTGCTTTCAATTATCTAGAAAATTTTCTTTTCAATTTTGCGATCAATTTCCCTCACAGAACAAACATATGTTTTATGATCATTTCCACACATTTCATTTAACTAATACCTTAACGTTGAGTATATAAACCTCTTTTTTTTTTTTGC
Organism: Glis glis; assembly: GCA_004027185.1. Taxonomy (NCBI): domain Eukaryota; kingdom Metazoa; phylum Chordata; class Mammalia; order Rodentia; family Gliridae; genus Glis; species Glis glis. The sequence goes on from PVJS01024025.1 coordinate 24,451, forward strand.
GGTACCGGGGATTGAACCCAGGGGCATTCTACCTCCGTGCTATACCCTCGGCCCTATTTTTTATACTTTATTTTGAAACTGGGTCTCACGAAGTTGCAGAGGGCCTCACTAAGTAGAGAGAGAGAGAGAGAGAGAGAGGAGAGAGAGACATGGAGAGAGAGAGAGAGAGAGAGAGAAAGAGAAAGAAAGAGAGAGAGAGCTGAGGCTGGCCGCGAACCAGGATCCTCCGGTCTCCGCCTCACAAAGTACTAGGATTACAAGGGTGCGTCACCACGCCCAGCTTATAAACCTCTTTAAAAACACATGATGTGCTATGTGTTTTCTGGACTTCTTTTGAAAGGTGCTTCTGTTCTTTTGGTAACCCCACTCCCTATTTTTACGGGTTTCCTTAATAATTGGTGGCAACTATTTAATAAGTCTTTTGAATGGTGGTTTCATTGGAGTCAAATGTTTTCATAAATGAATTTAAAATTTAATTAATACATAGGTGGGTCATGGAAGTGTACTGGGAACAAGGGTTATGATGAATCCAGTTCTGTGAGGTCCAATATAAAAGAAAAATGTCTCGCCCTACGTAGTTTAAAAAATAAGTATGATAAACGTCTAAGTACCTATATGAGACGTAGACAACAAAAGGATTCTCTGTTTTTTCTTTCTAAGCAGCAGGCCACATTTTGCTTACTTACTCTCTTAGGTTCAGACAGCTATGCAGTGGTTATTGGAAACAAGAATCTTCCCAGCCACTCTTTCTAGGAGAAGAAAGGAAAGGTCAGAGAAGTGATTTGCAGACTATGAAAGTCAGCATAATGGGGCTTCTCAGCTAATCTTAGTAGCAGGGAAAGTTCATTTCTAAAAGAAGGCAAAGTCTTTCGGGACTGGCCAGGTTTGCAAAAAACAATACCGTTGTACTTTTGTTTTTCTCTGTTTTACATACAAAAATCCAATCCATAGATTACTTAGAGGTAAATAGAAATCCATTTGTTTCAGTTTGGTGAAATCGTAAGATTTGGAAGCACTCAGTGCCAGGAAAAGGTGAAATAATATACTGATAAATGGACGAGAGAAAATGACACATGGTGCCTGTAAAAACACAAAGAGCTAAGAATCAAAATAGTTTTCATTTACTGAGAAGAAAGTATGCAAGTTTTATGCTGTATAAGTGACTTAAATCAGCCTGAAAACATTTCCATGTAATATGTAAAATCAGCCCTATTTCAATGACAAGAAAACTTAACTTTAAATAGATCAAACAACTTGCTCAGTCGGCATGGATGGTAGATGCTGTTTTTAGCTGTTGATCTGATTCTATAGCTCCAACCACAGGTTTCCACAGTGGGTGACACCACCCCCTGGGGGCGCTGGGATGAAATATAGGTGCATAGAAAAACACAAATTTGTCACTGCATCTTAATGTTTATTCCTTGGAAGAAGGTAGATTTACAGGGGGAAGAAGTCATTTCTTTACTAAAAAGGGGTCAACAAGGTAAATACATTGGGAACCTCTGCTAGCCTCTGCCCTTTTTAACAGGCAATACTTAAAATATGCTTCCCATGTTCTATATAATCTTAGTGGTAGATATATTGTTAGTTGTGAGGCAGGAACTTCCAGGGACAAACAGCTGTGCTTGCAAGGAAAAAAGATGCTGTCCATTTAAATGTCTGTTAAGAGTCTCTCAAGTTATTCTTTTTATTTCAGATACAACTTTCTAGAGAAAACCACCAGGAATCAGCCTAAATCACTGAGTCACTCTGATTCACTCTACGAGGTGACCCAGAGTGAACTTTGCTCATTATAATCTCCTTGCAATGCTAAGTTCTCCACCCAGGAAGTATTCCTGTCTGCCATTTTTAAACATGCTATGTGTGAAGAAGCATGATCTCAAACCGACGGTGCTCAGGAATGCGCCCGCCTCTGCACATGATGAGGACTCTTTCCGATGTGAATATGCATAATTTTCCCTGGTAAAATTCCTGTGCCTCCTTTATTCAGGAAGATACTACTTTGAGAATTGTCCCAAGCATTCTCCTTTCTTGCTGTAAGTAGCAAACCTTACTTCACTCTTCTTCTTGTTTTACTATCTTTGTCCTAACCAAGGGGTGAACCCATTGTATTGAGTTTGAAATTTGGTGGCCAGAGGGGACTACTTTACTCTTGAAGGTTCCTGGGCCTTTTCCACTTGGCTCACAACAAGCGAAGCAGTGGGCAATAGCAGAGCATCCTGGGCTAACTCTCCTCTACTGCGGATGGAAGGTCCTGAGCAGATAACACCTTTTTAGCACCTGACTTGCTGGCCCTGTGATACCATCATCCACAATGAACATAGAGGCCACTCTGAGCCCATTCTACTGTTCAAAAGTTCCCCCAGATGGGTGAGTGGTACTGTACTCTCAAGTGAGCTATCAGCGTCCACCTGGTAATATACTGAAAAAGGATCCAGGTTAGGAAAGTGTACAAGGGTCAGCTATAGTTACAGGAGATTGTACCTCTGTCCTGAGGTATGGAAGACTGCAAGAAAGACCCATCCTGGATGAAGAGGTATGTGAGATTTCAGGAAATTTTTGTCTTGAAGGGGTGGTTGGTTAGAGATATCTTACCACAGAAAACATCAGAGAAGATTTGTGAGATTGTGAGAAATTTCCATCCTGGCTGATATCAATAATAGGTCTTGGAGATTGTAAAACATCTCTCTGCTGACTGCTGGCAATTAAAGGTTTGGGAGATTGGTGATATCACCATTCTGGCTAAAGAGGACTTTGCAGATCTTCATTAAGGTGGAAGAAATAAAATCCTGAGGCTTTAGAAGGAAGTGTTTTTAAAAATAAAGTTCCAGACCACCTCTCCCCCCAAGTTGGATAATTTTATGGTGTTCTATGCTCTAAGTCCTTTTAACAGTGAACCAAATTTGACAATTTCACCAAGGTAAAGAATTGTGGGGTTTGCATTTTAACTGACCACTTTTTAGCCCTTAGGTAGCTAGTATAGGTAACAAAGCCGTATATGAGGAGAGCCTGCTAGGGTGTCTCCTTCATCATTGGCAGTATATTGGCTACTCACCAATGACTAAGAGACCCCTGGTTTTTCCCTGTAACATACCATGGCTCTAAAATAATCTCAGAGGCCAGGAAAGAAACATTCTTTTTCTTGTGAATTTACTGTAGGTTCTTGACACCAGATTTAATATTTCTGTTTGGCTGGCATGTCTAACTTAAAAGATTTCATAAGAACATACTTAATATAATTATCTAAATGAAACAGCAAGGTTACCATGTTTGTTAGTCTGTTTTTTGTCACTGTAACCAAAATACCTGACAATAACAACATTAATGAAGGAAAGTTTATTTTGCCTCATGGGTACAGAGGTTTCAGTTCAATTGGTTGGCACCATTAATCTGGGCCTGAGTGAGGCAGAACATCATGGTGGAGGGCACAGTAGAGGAAACGTGCTCAGCTCGAGTGGCCATGAAGCAGAGACAGAGGAAGGAGCTAGAGAGAAGACAGACTCTTCCAGGGTACACGCCCAGTGACTTACTTATTCTGACTAGGCCTTGCTCCTAATATTACATTATCAGGTCAGAGCCCTGTTGATCCAATTGCTTCCCCAAAGATACATCTTTGAACCCATGAGACTTTGGGGGACTTTCCAGATCAAAATCATGGCAATCATAAAGGCTTTTGGGTCTTTATCTATCCAAGCTGCAATGTCAGCCACTTTGCCCGAGAAGTTTGGTCCACCCCTTTATAGGCTGAAATAACAATCTTAAAGTTTGGCTATATGATCAGGTGGCCCTAACTTGTTCCATTTCATAAGAGACATAATTTAGACTCAACTGTCTTTTTATAAACTGGTAAGTTTAAGCCGGGCGTGGTGGCGCACGCTTGTAATCCCAGTACTTTGGGAGGCGGAGACTGGAGGATCCGGGTTCGTGGCCAGCCTCAGCTCTTTCTCTCTCTCTCTGTCTCCCTGTCTGTCTGTCTGTCTGTCTGTCTCTCTCTCTCTACTTAGTGAGGCCCTCTGCAACTTCGTGAGACACAGTTTCAAAATAAAGTATAAAAAATAGGGGCGGGGGTGTAGCGTGGAGGTAGAACGCCCCTAGGTTCAAGCCCCGGTATCGCAAAAAAAAAAAGTTAAACTGGTAAGTTTATATTATTATAATCCCTTATCTCATGACTAAAATTAGTCAATGACCCTTGTTTTTTGTGTGCCAAGTATAGCAACTTTTAGAGACTTTGTTTTGTTCCGTTTTACAAAGAAATAGATTGATGATGATTGCTTGTCCCCGTCTCAGTTTTCTTGGGTAATCTAGGAATAGCTATGAAAATTAAAAAATTACACAAATTTAAATGGGATAAGTATTTATAAGTGTATTCTTCATGTAATTTAAAGTTTGAGCTGGGCGTGGTGGCTCACACTTGTAATCCCAGTACTTGGGAGGCTGATACAGGAGGATCCGGGTTCGCAGCCAGCCTCATCTACTTAATGAGGCCCTCTGCAACTTAGTGAGACCCTGTTTCAAAATAAAGAATAAAAAATAGGGCTGGGGGTGTAGCTCAGAGGTAGAATGCCCCTGGTTCAATCCCCAGTACCGCAAAATAAATAAATAAATAAATAAATAAATAAATAAATAAGTTTGAAAGGCATTATCATGTGATGATATAAAACATCTGAATCATTTCTAAGGAAGTTGAAA
>PVJS01024026.1:0-29043 GCA_004027185.1 Glis glis
GGGCCTCACTAAGGAGAGAGAGAGAGAGAGAGAGAGAGAGAGAGAGAGAGAGAGAGAGACAGGGAGAGAGAGAGTGAGAGAGCTGAGGCTGGCCGTGAACCCGGATCCTCCGGTCTCTGCCTCCTAAAGTACTGGGATTACAAGCGTGCGCCACCACGCCCGGCTCTTACATGTTTATTGTGTTGATGAAAATTATATTCTTTCTAAAATCTAAAGTTAAATGAGTATAGTAGGAATACAAGAAATGCTGGTAATGGAGATTATCTTTTATTTTGCCTCCCTTCAAAAATGTACAGAAATATGCAGGACTGCCAGAGTTATTCTCCAAGATTGTGTAGTAGGTTGGGGAGACTTTTCTGGGTCTGACTTCCCATTTGCTTAAGTTTTTCTACATAGTGGAGGTGACCAGGAAACCTACACAATCTTATATGTTTGTTTTCATGCATGACAGTCTAAGTGGCGCTTGTGGCAGAGACCATTTGCATTCATCAAATATCCGAATGTTCCTTTACATTCCCCAGCCTCCCTTACACTTAAGTTGAGGCTGTGTAACCAGTTTTCTCCAGTGAAATATGAATTGACTTCACTTTGAGGCTGATGAAGTTACAGGCCGAGTGCCTCTTCCATCTCTCTCCCCTGCTCCCATCAAAGTGATATGGGGGCCTTGCCCATACATGTCATCATGAACCGAAGAAATGGCTGCTCCTTTATTTCATATTCTCCGTTCTCCTTTTCTGGAACAACCATTAGTTGGATGTTGGACTGTCTGAGTTTGTCTACTTGATTTTCTTTTTTTTCCCAAGCATCATCCCTTTAACCTATTTTTCTGCTTTCTAGAGATCAGTTGGAATTTGACCACATGGAACAGAAGATTCAGCTAAGATCAGGAATCATTACCAGTGCTTTTCTTCATGTTAATGATGTCGTGGTCAGAGAGCCACATGCACATGACAAAAACAGTTGTTTGGAGTGGAGTTACATAGCTTAGCATTCTGCTTTGGAGGCAGCTCAGGAGTTTGGAGGGTATTTTTTCAGTATATAAAAGATGAAATGACAAGACTGCAGATTTGGGGGCAGTATATCTATAGTGTGGCCATTAGGCACCTGTCTTCTGGTGCTTACTGCCTGAGTATGAATCCCAGTTTTGACATTTAATAGCTATGTGATACTTAGCAGGTCACATAAACTCTCTGGTCTGACTTTTCTGATCTGTAAAATGGATATATTAGTGCCTTATAGGTTCAAAGTGTTTAATAAATGTTAAGCTCTTAGAAGAGTGCGTGTTCTATAGAATACAATGCTTCCCGCTCTCTCCCTCCATCTTTCTCTTTTTCTTCCCTTATAGTACTTCTTTTATTGTAAATGATATGTAGAGGTTTGATGTTACTATTAATTGGGTTATAAATCAAAGGAATTATATTAAGCCTATGAGCTCAGGAATTTTTTGAGTGCTGTATAGTCTGTTGTATTTCTCATTGTACAGTAGCTTCCCCTTATCTATAGTTTCTCTTTCTGTGGTTTCAGTTACCTGAAGTTTACTGTGGCCTGAAAATATTAAAGGAAGACTCCAGAAATAACCCTAAGTTCTAAATTGCTCTTCTTGGTAGTGTGATGAAGTCTTGCACTGTCCTCCTTCCTACCTGGAATGTCAGTCGTTCCTTTGTCCAGCGAATTCACATTGTATATGCTGCCTGTCCCATGGCAGTGAAGAGGGAGACTCTGCATTCACATAATTTTATCACGGTGTATTATTATAATTTCTCTACTTTATTCTTTTTTTCTTGCACTCCTGGGGATTGAATCCAGGGCTTCTAGCATGTTAGGCATGCACTCTACCACTGAGTTACACTCCCATTCTGCTATGTTTTATTATTGTTTATTGTTGTTAATTTCTTATTGTCCCTAAATTATAAATTGAACTTTATCATAGGTATATATGTATGGGAAAAACCTTGTATATCTAGGGTTCAGTACTTTCTGCAGTTTCAGGCATTCACTGGGGGGGGGGGCTTTGAATGTATCCTCCTTGGATCAGGGGGGAATACTATATGTATATGCCCACAGTTAGTACAAATCATTTGAGTGCTTTCATAATTCTAGTAGTTTCATCTTTTCTACTGGGCACAGGACTACTGCTAACATAAATAGCACTTATAGAGTAAGAAAAATTGCTCTTCCTCTGGGCAGTTACAGCTCCATGCTTGTTTACCTGTTTTGATGAGCAGAGCACGGACTGGATTTCATTCCCATTGCCCAGTGGTCAAGTCCTGCAGACCTCAGTCTGCAGGTCTGTGCAGGGCCCTGACTGGGCATTACTCCCAGAAGGAAACCTGGCTTTGGAGAACCAAATCTTACCCTCCAGGGTGAATTCTGACTTTGGGATTGGATTAGATTTCTAGCAACCCCTCCACTTACTGCCTTGATTCCTTTGTCCCGCAACCCCTCCACTTACTGCCTTGATTCCTTTGTCCCCTTGCTGTTCTCAAAGGACAGGTTGGCATGTTGAACCCATCATTTCAAGGCCTAGGTAGGAGAGGGAACCAACAGATATATTGTCCAGTCTTTTTAGCCATATTGATGTTTTTAAACCCTTGATATTGGACAAGACTGCTTAGGAATAATGAATGGAAGGAGAGGACAAAAGAGCCCAGGCCTGAGCCCAAAAGACCTCAGACTTTCAAAGATCAATTAAAAGTATAGGAGTGGACAAAGGAGACTGACAGGGAGTACTTGCTAAGGGAGGATGAAATTGGAGGTAGAGTTGTCAGAGAAGGTGGGAAGGGAAGAGAGAGAAAACCATAGCCTATGCTTTATGATAGCCATGGAGGTTACTTGGTTGTGCAAATCATCAAAAATAATTCATGACCAACTGAAAGTAATGCTAGCGTTTCTGCCGCCTCACAGATCCACCTCCTGTCTCATAGGTACAGGCCTCCGATGCAGATGCAGGACTCTATGGCTTTGTTGAGTATTCTCTGTATGACGGATTCCAAAGTGATGGAGCGCCTCCTGCATTCCAGATCGACCCACATGACGGGCGAATCTGTGTGACTCAAGATATTGACAGGGAGAGGGATCCGGCCACCTTTGACCTCCTGGTGAAAGCTAAGGATGGGGTAAGTCTTAATGTATGAAATTTCAAACATCCTCAAAAGTGAACCACGGTGTGCATATCAGAGTACCAATGATTACCAACAATGGGCAGATCATGTTTCGCATATCCACCACCTCTTTCCTTTGCTGGAGTGTTTTGAAGCAAATGTCAGGCATTATATCATTTAATCCATTAATAATTAAATAAAATCTTTAACAGATAATGACTTCCAAAAAGCATAACTACAATACATTAACAGTAATTCTTTGATAACATCTAATATCCACCCCATGTTACATTTTCTGGATTGTCTAAGCATATCTTTTAATAGTTGGCTTATTTGAATCCATATCCAAGTAAGTCCACAAATTGATTTGATTGATCTAACCTTTAAGTTTCAATCTATAAGAGTCAGCCCTCCTTTTCTCCTATGGCTTTTTCTTTTTTTTTTTTTTTTGCGGTACTGGGGATTGAACCCAGGGGCGTTCTACCTCCGTGCTACACCCCCCGCCCTATTTTTTATACTTTATTTTGAAACCGGGTCTCACAAAGTTGCGGAGGGCCTCACTAAGTAGAGAGAGAGAGAGAGACAGAGAGAGAGAGAGAGCAAGAGCTCTGAGGCTGGCCGCGAACCCGGATCCTCCGGTCTCCGCCTCCCAAAGTACTAGAATTACAAGTGTGCACCACCATGCCCGGCTCTATGGCTTTTTCTTTTCTTTTTAATAATTCAGAACTATTCCTCTCTTTATGTTTTTTAAATAAGATCTCCTATGGCTTTTTCTTATAACAAGAAATAGGGTTATTTGTCTTGTAAAATTTTCACATGCTGAATGTGGCTGATTACATCCGGGTACTATTAGCATTTGTCTCCACTATTTCCCATGAACTGGCATCTCAAGCCAGAGAACTGATTAGTGTCAGGATCATTTAGGTGGTGCCATGTGCTCCTTACTGTGTCCACAGACACATGCCATTATTGCATTAGGAGTTGCAGAATGATGATTTTTGAATTTTATTATTCCTTTTGCATTTGCTATATGGAATTCTTCAACTAAAAATGTTCTGACATCAACTATTTTATTACCCTGAAATATAACTCATAGGAAACACAGCACAATGCCTATTTCCCTTCACCAGTTTTTAGAATGGTGAGTTGGTGCTTTAATTATCCTCAAAGGTGGCGATTTTTCCCTAGTTTGATTATAAATTCCTGAATTTTTATATACTTGATACATTTCAACACATGTCAGCCTTATCCTTTCTGAGGTTCACATTGACCCAACTTTGATCAGTGGAGGCACCTTCAATCTGGTTTCTATGTCTACTTAAAAAACTTTGACATATAAAATGCATGCAAGTCAGATATGGTGGTGCATGCCTATAATCCCAATAAGACCGATACAGGGGGATTGCAGGTTTGAGGCCAATGCGTGGTAACTTAGCAAGACCCTCAAGCAACTTAGGGAGACCCTGTTTCAAAATAAAAAGGGCTGGGGGCAAAGCTCAGAGGTAGAATGCCCCTCAATTCAATCCCTATATATAGGACTCCTGGGTGTGTGTGTGGTCACATACACACACACACACACACACACACACACATATATGACCATTGGGTTCAATCCTTACATATATATATATAGTGCACAAATCATAAATGAGTAACTCAATGGATTTTTGGAAAATGGGCACACTCAAGGAAGCAGATGTAGAAATAAAACCAGTGCTAGAAGCCCCCTCTTGGCCTTTGTTGTAACTTTCCTTCCCTGCCTCTATATATACCTTTAAGGATAACTACTATTGATGATTCCCCCCCACTATTGACCTCTAACAGCAAACATTAGTATGCAAATTTTTTAACTTTCAGTGAATGGGATCATATACTGTGTTTCTAGTTTCTTTTGCTGAACATTATTTGTGAGAATCATTTATGCTTGTGTATGTAGCAATAATTCACTTGCTCTCATTGCTTTATAGTATGCCTTTATGTGACTACATGATAACTTATATCTATTCTATAATTGATGGTATCCATTTTAGGGTATTACAAATAGTCCTACTAACAACCTTTTCAAAATTAAATTTATTTTTAACATAAAAGCATAAAATTGTACATATTAATGGGTTGCATGCAATGTCTTGATGCATGTACACATTGTGTTATGTTTAAATCAGGTTATACATATTCATCTTCTCAAATTGCAAGGATTTATCATTTCTTTATGATGAAACTTCCCAAATCCTTTCTTCTAGCCTTTTGAAATATACAGTCCATTATTGTTCTTTATAGTCACCCTACTGTGCAATAACACACCAGAATTTCTTGATCTTATCTAACTGTAACTTAGTGTCCATTGACCAAATTTTCCCCATTGTTCCCTCACGCCCTACTCTCCCCAGCCTGTGGTAATAACCATTCTACTCTCAGTTTCTATGCGATCAATGCTTATAGATTCCCCCTATGAGTGAAATCATATGATACTTCTCTTTCTGTGCCTTGCTTACTTCACTTAATATAATGACTTCCAATTTCAACCATGTTTCAGTTATTTGCAAATGACAGGATTGCATCCTTTTTATGACTGAATAGTATTCCATTGTGTTTTTGTACCACATGTTCTTTATCCAGTCATCAATTGATAAGCACAGGTTGTTCTTATTTCTTGCCTAATGTGAGAAGTGAATGAATACAGGAGTGCACATATCTCTTTAGAGTACCGATTTTATTTCCTTTGGTTATATAACCAGTAATGACATGACTGGATCATACAGTAGTTCTATTTTTATTTTTTTGAGGAACTTTCATATTGTCCCATAGTGGCTATACTAATTTACATTCCCACCAACAGTGTACAAGGGTTCTATTTTCTCCACATCTTGGCCCGCACTTGTTATCTTTAGCTTTTTGATAAGTCATTCTTACTGGGGTGAGGTGATATCACGTGGTCTTGATTTGCATTTTCCTGGTATGTTGAGAATTTTTTATATACCAGTTGGCCATTTGTATGTCCTTTTTTTCTTTTTGAGAAATGTCTCCTTAGGGCTATTGCCCATTTTTAAATTTGGTTGTTTGTTTGCTATTGAGGTTCTGGAGTTTCTTATATTCTGGATATCAACCCTTTGTCAAATGTATAATTTGCAAATATTTTCTCTCATTCTGTAGGTTATATTTCCACAATAATTGTTTCCTTTGCTCTATAGAAGTTTCTTAATTTGATGTAATCCCATTTGTCTATTAACATTCTTATACTTGTGAACAAATGTAAGCATTTCTGTTGAATTAACATTTGTTGAATTAACATTCTTATACTGATGAACAAATGTAAGCATTTTTGTTGAATATGTATTTGTGACTAGAATGGTATTTGAGTCAGCTTCTGTGCTGTTGTGACCAAAATAGCTGACAAGAACAACTTAGAGGAGGAAAGGTTTGTTTGGGTTCATGGGTTCAGAGTTTTCAGAGTTCAGTCCATGGCTGGACCACCCCAGGACAGGAACATTGTGGTGGCTTACAGAGGAAAGCTGTTTTCAGTGCATGGCACCTGGAAGCAGAGAGAGGGCAGGGCAGGAAGTGGCCAAGGACAGATACAGTCCTCAAGGCCATGCCCCCAGTGAGCCCCTCCTCTGGCCTGCTCCAATCCTGAACCCTGCTGCTTTGACAACACAGGAGCTTTTCTGGGGACATTTCATATCTCAACCATAACAAATGATTAGATCATAAGAAAGCCAAACCACTTTCCAAAGTGGTTGAGCCAATTTGTACTCCCACCAAGAGAGTATGAAAATCTCATTTGCTCCACATTCTTCCCAATACTTGGTATTTGATATCTTTTTAAGTTTAGCAATTCTGATGCCTGTATTGTGGTATATTACACAGTGGGGTTTTACTTTACATTTCCTTGATGACTAATAAATTGAGCATTTTGCATATGTCTAATGACAGTATAACTTGTTTTGTAATGTGACTATTCGATTCTTTACCTGTTTTTCATTGTATTGGTCTTTTTCTTATTGATTTATATGAGTTCTTTATGATTTTGGCATGCAAGTTCTTTGTTGGATATACTTATTGCATATATTTTCTCTTATTCTGTGATATGCCTTTTCTTGTTCTTAATGGTGTCTTTTGAGGAATAAGTTCTTAATTGTAATAGAACTCATTTTATCAATTTGTTTCCCTGTATAGCTAATGCTTTCTTGTATCCTTTCAACAAGTATTTGCTTACCTTAGGGACATGAAGGTGTTCTCTTCCAAAAACTTTGTTTTGTTTTACCTTTCACACTTATTTTTTCAATCTAATGGTAGGAAGTTTCATTCATTTTTGTTTTCAGTGTCGGTGTTCGATTAACCCAGCATCATTTGTTGAAATAATCAGTCTTTCTTTAGTGCACTGGAGTGTCACTATTGTCATGAATCACGTGACTGTGTATGGACATCCTCTTTTTTTATCTATTTTTCTGACTTAGTACTAGCAATATATTCTCTTAATTGTTTTGGCTTTATATTAGATTATGATAATGTGTTCTCTTATATTTATCCTTATTCAAGATTGCCTTGACTATTTCTGACCATTTACCTTTTCAAATGTTTTTGAAATATCTTGTTCAATTTCCATTACATTACAGCAAAGGCAGCTTCATATGCACACTGTTCTACCTTTTTTTTTTTTAACTTACCTTACTTTGGAAGCTTTCCTTGTTGCTCTTTTATCTGCTTACAACTCCTTTGTGTAGGTATATACTGTTAACACCTTTCTGGTGTAATTTTTCTCTTTTAAATTAGTGGGAGAATCTACCTACTTAAAACATGAGTGATTGGGGAAAATGAACCCAATTACATTTATAACAAGTGAACATATGGAAACTAACATGAAATAAAATCATTTATATTCAATAAAATGTCCTTGTTCTATTTGGCTAGATTTTTGTCAGTATCTTAATATTTGGTTTCAGAAATCCCTAATTCTATATAAGAAAACATGTAGAAAACAAAAACAGGAATAAACAGGAGAGTTTAGATTAATGCGAGTTTTTGTGATTATTTAAAGTCCCGTATGTGCACACAAATATTTAAAATGTATTCTTAATACATTTGGGGACAATTATAAAAGGCCATTTTAGAATTGAATAACCAGTTTAAATCCAACACTGCAGGGGTTGAACATCCATTTCTAATCAGTTGGTTTCAGATGATTTTGTAATAGTATATAGAAATCATACAAATAAGATCACTTGATGCCAGAAATTTTCTACTCTCCAAAAGTCACACAGTAATTAGGAGTATTGCAGTGGAATAAAAAAAATCAATGCAGGTATCTAATTTAACCCCCCTTGCTTACTTCTGTTTCCACACACTATGGACTTACTCCATGAGGACAGGAGCCGTGTTGCGCCACTCAAATTCAAATTTAACCCCCATCCCTCCATAAAGCTTTCCCACACTGAAAAAAGGTGATGCATTTTTGTTTCCCAACTGAAAGGTACATTATTTTAAAGATAGCTAAGGAAGTGTTTACCAACTGATTGTAGGCAGCTTTTGCTAATTTTTAGAAATCAAAGATGAGACAATCTATAGGATGATAATGTTTGGTGAATCGGAACATTCTTCTGTAAAAACTCCTTGTTTTGAGGAGAGAGAACCTTCCACAGAAGCGCAGAGTATTCTAGTTATATTAGAATTAAAATACCCTTCCTCATATCTCAATCCTCACACTTCTTTTCTGGTGATCTCATCTTAAACCCAGCCCTGGCCCAGGGGAGAGCTGCTCTGTACCCTGCCTGTTTTAATATAGGTTTTTATTACTATTTACATACGGTAAGACTACAGATCAGGAGGCAACTCTCATTGAAAAAATGGTTAATATTCATAGATCCCAAAAGGGAGGGTGTGCTGCCGTGTGCCACCATGCCACAGGGAGGGGGTATATGTGCACACCACAAATACCCAGTTGGCCAGGATGCGCAGGGACAGAGGGAACACTGAGGTGGTTTCAGGGGAAGGGATGGTGATACAGAGTAAGCAGTCAGGGATTGGCCACTTTGAGTAGTTTTGTTTAGTACTGGACCCTGGGGTGATCGGGGGCCGGTGGATAGTGGGCGGGCATGTAAAAGCCTGAAACGGCAGGGGTTGGGATGTGGGCTCTGAATCTGCTGGTTTGCATTTGAACAGTGAGTTGTTTGCTGTCCCTAGGAATTGGCTAACCCTGGGAAGGGCAGTTCCTCCAGGGTCATGGGACCCCAGATGTCACATCATCAGAATACAGAAAATAGTAGACAAGGCCAGTGCACTGCCTTGGTGTAGTCCCCAGGAAGAGGAGACAAAGGACAAAGGAAAATAGGAGACAATATTCCATCAGGACTCCTGGAATATTGGGGCCATTCAAAACAAAAACAAACGAAAACCTTTGCAGCCACCTTGTTTCCACTCCACTTTGTTTTAAGTAACAGTGATACTGAGGAATTCACTACTCCACTTTTGTCTCCTAGAGGCATCTTAAATCCTCAAAGGAAGTCTTTGTCTTGGCACAGGCTGCTTCCAGCCCTTTCTTCCCCTTTGCATCAGGACACATGCTGTCCCAGGCAGGCCCTGCCCAGCTCAGCTCCATCCTGTGTACCACCAACAGCTGCCATTTCTCTTCGACCTCCTAACACTTTCCTCTCTGCTGTCGCCATCGTCCTTGTCTTTGTTCTCTGCATCCTTGACTTCATCTAATCCTCTTCTCAGTCTGTCTCCACTAGATGCTTTTTGGATCCATCTCCACCCAAGTCTTCCTTGCTTCCCTCTTGTGAAGGTCCAGGCATGAGAAGTCATTGAGAGTCACCTGCTTTGTGTTTCTGCCCCTAAACGTAAAACAGCCCATGTTTCAGGCCAGTGTGGCTCTGTCAGTGTGGTCACTAGCTTCATCAGAACCGTTTGCATTTTTCCCACTGGCCTGTGGCAAAGAACACTTCTTTAATGGTGATCAAGGTCCCATTCTCTGTGACCACCACTTCCGTCACCTCCAGGGGCTCCTAGGTGTTGGCTTCCCCACATTCCTGCTTGCTGCCCATCACCTTTGAACCCCACTTTTGTCTTGTCCATGTTTTCTCTGACCTAGGTCCCTTTATCTGTTCCACAAACCAGTAGTCCTTTGTATCATCACAGAAATGCAGGTCACAAAAGAATCACCTTCCAGGCTACCTTCCTCATCACAGACACCCCCAAACAGCAGTATCTGATGATTCAGGTCCACAACCACCAAAAAGCCTGACCTTGGAGTGAGCTTTACACTTTGGAGTGAGCTTTAATCCTAGTCCACACCCATTTGCCTTCTCCTTTCTTAGAGGAGAAACATTTGTATGCAGGGTGTGTTTATCCACATCTCTCTCTGTAGATGTTGAGGCTGCCCAGGAAAGGGGTGGACATTTGGCAGCTCAGTCTGGATGGGAGCCCAGTCCCTCATGTAGAAGCTTGCTCCACATGGGCATGTTCTGGTTAAAGGTACACAGGCCCCTTGTGCTCTCATAGAAACAACCAAAAAGAATTTGTTGTGTCTTCCAGGGCCCAGTCTGATGTCCACTCTGACCTTACAGAATGATTTGACTTACTCCAGGTCTTGGTAGCCAAATGCAGGGCCCAGAGATCCGTGTAGTGATAAGACTTCTCTGCATCGGGAGAAGTAGACTCTCCTGCAAAAACCCACAGCTGCTTGTCACCGTGAGGCCCACCACAGCCTGGAGAGCACGGCGCCTTAGAGGTGGACTGGGAATTCCCACCAGTTCAGATGTCTTTTCTGGTATTGTAGATACAGAGCTCATTAGAAAAACAAGTCTTTTGGCCGTTGAAATAGTCCCTGTGGAAAGGACCAATTCATCATTCTCAGGATGAGCATAGAGAACACATTTAACCTTGCTGAAGGTAGAAGCAGTTTCTACCATCACCATCTTTTAGCATCATTTAGAAAAGGGTGTCAGAGCTTCATGGTCTCTTCCTCCCCTGAATGCTTAGACATGTTCTCCATCTTGGCTGCTGCTTCCTCCTCCTCATCCTCCTTGCTCTTTTGCCCATCTTGTGGGTCTGAGGGCATGTGGGGGCCCAGGGAGGGAACGGTGCCTGGCAGCCCTCCTTGAAGCTTGTCCTCATGGGGACAGGACTTAGTGTGAGGCCAGGGTTGTATGGGGGGGGGTACTGGGGAACCAAGGGGCATTCTGTCTCCAAGCAACACCCCAGCCCTTTTTATTTTTTATTTTGAAAAAGGGTCTCTCTAAATTGCTGAGGCTGGCCTTGAACTTGTGATCTTCCTGTCTCAGCATCCCATCTACTTGGGATTACAGGGGTGTATTTTTAAGGCAAATTCTAAAGAGTCCACTCCTTCCCCCTATCTTAGGCTTTTAATAGCTTCTTTACCTTCACCCTGTTTTGACCTAAAACTGCCTCCAGTGTTCCTTATGTTTGCCTCAGGAAGTACAGAGAGCAAGCAACAAATGTGTATTTATGTAAGTGCAAGTGTATGTACACACACAAATATTACACATATACATGTACATAAGTAAATGTACGTATGTGCATATATAAGATTATCCAGTGTGCTGTGTTACTGCATAATCTTCATGAAGTTCTTCCATGGTAAACTGATTTTCAACAGGGTGACCTCTGCCTCTTTCATAATTATGCAGTGCATGTCCCTCAGAAATGCATCATCAGAAAGGTCAGTAAAGATGAAGATAACAATGTTGGTAATGACTCAGTAGGCTGCCCTGAAAACAATCTAGATTGTATCCAGAGAAAAAATTAACTCAGACAAGATCTGTTAGGTTCAAGATGTTGGAATTCAGGTCATAATGAATTTATTTAAAACAATAAACTGAACCTTGACAGAAGTGCTTTCGTTTGATACAATCACCTTGAAAATCTATGGCTTTCCCTCTCATCCTTTCTCTTTCTAAGAAATGTCCTCCAAGCCCTGCATACGAAAATCGCTGAGAACTCCTTTGCTCTTGGTTCCTAAGAGATTTTTATCTGCCGATAGAAGAATTTTTCTTATAAAATAACCTAGATGTTCTGTGCTTCTTTGCCATTGCTCTATTTATCCTTGTGATGACTGTCAATATTTTTTTAAACTCAATCACTTCTCCTATTCTACTGATACTACTTCTGAAATATTCTATTTCTGCTGCTACTGCTACTACCATTTATCTTGCACATAGAAGCCATAATGAGTATGCTATGAGATTATGTAATGGAACCAAATAATTGGATTACATTGGCAATCAAGTGTTTTTTCCTGATAAAGTTCTATCATATAATTGTTCTGTTCTTATAGCTAACGTTTTATTTCCTTTTCCCATAGATTTTCACCAAATGGAACTCTCATTTTTGGTGTATATGTTTATTAACATTCTTTCCCCATTTCTGTTACATCATGAATTCTGTAGCTGAAATATGTGCCTGAGATAAAGCTATTTTAACTTTATCTCACCACTGTAGGCTTAAGGGAGGATTATATTGGACTAACAATATAGAAAGCAAATTGACTTAGCGCCTCGCCATCGTATTTATTCATGACAAAGTTGGCTATTGAAATTATGCCACACAGCGTGTGTGCAATGTAGATTGAACGCAAAGAGCAAACTTGCTGAGTTAAAGGGCACATTCATTTTCATTCCAATAGCTTGTTATCTCACTTTCGAAAAAGTGTTCAAGGGCTCATTCCTCTCTTCTGTTTCATGGATTATCATCTCCCACCCATTTCAGGAATGCCCAGTTGCCTCATATTTTCTTGTTAAATTGTCTGCATCATATTTAAAACATATTACCCACTATTCTTTCATAAAGGATTAATTCTGAAATATCTAAAATACTATACTTCATTCTTATCTCCAAAAATTTAAGCCTCCCTGACATCCATTATTATCCATATTCACATCCTCTTTTTTTTTTTTTTTGCAGTCACATCCTCTTTAAGTTGCTCAGTTCATGTTTTAATTTGAATCTATCTCCTAATCACCATTCATGTTCTTCCAAACTCTTCTACCATGCCCTCTAAAATTCATGGTCCATCACCTGGCAAACTCCTTTATAAACTCTTTAGTCAGCTTTTTCATCACTCTGATCAAAATACCTGACAAGCACAACTTAAGGGAAGAGAGATTTGAGACTCATGATTTCAGAAGTCTCAGAGCTCAATCAATGATCAGCAGGCTCCAGGTAGGAGCTGCTCAAAGGCAGGGCCTCAGGACATTGCAGAAGAAAAACTTCCCTCAGCTCAAGGGGAGCAGGAAGCAGAGAGAGCGAGCCGGGAAGCGGCCAGTGGCATATATAGTCACCAAGGTCAATACAGTCACCAAGGTCAGGCTCACCCCAGTGACCCATCCCCTCCGGCCACGCCCCACCTCTGAACCTTGCCAACATATGAGGTTTTAGAGCACATCCTAAATTCAAACCATAACTTTAACTCAACCTGGTCTCTGGCTATTCCTTTATCTTCTTGCTCTGATTGAAAATAGCCTATCCCCTGAAGATAACAATTTCCGTCTGGACTCTGACAGGGATATCCAGAATTTCACCAATTACAAGCCATAAGGTAGTAAGGTGTATGCCCACCTGTTGCTCAAGGCAGCATCCAAGTCATTTCTACTCCTCTCTTCATCAAAAAACAATTTGTTTTTGAGGTGCATGTTGTCAGGCTATATCATCCCTTTTTGTTGCTGTTTGTTAACCCCTTTTATCACAGTCTTTCTGTTCACCATTGTAGCAGTCAGCTTTCCATTACTATAACAAAATTACTATAACAAAAGCCTGAGATAATTAAATTGTAAAGAGAAATGGTTTATTTTGGCTCATAGTTCTAAAGGCTCTAATCCAAGATGGAGTGCTTTGGGCCTCTGGCAAGGCAGCACATCATGGCAGAGGTCCATGGTGGAGAAACTGCTCACCTCATGAGCCAGGAAACAAAGAGGAAGGGAGCCAACAGTCCAGTCTCCCTCAAGGGCATGTCTCCAGTTACCTAAGGACTTCTCACAAGGCCCCACTGCCTAAAAGCCACAACACCTCCCAATAATGGGTTTGAGGCCAGACTCAGCAACTTAGTGAGACCCTGTTTCCAAGTAGGGCTGGAATGTGACTCAGAGGTAGAACAAATACCCCTGAGTTCAATCTCCAGTACAGCAAAAAAAAAAAAAAAAAAAAAAACCACAACTCTTTCTAATTTCAAATACCTTCTTAGAAAGCCATTTTATTTCTTTGATCTCTTCCATAACAGTCTACTTAAGAACTTAAAATAGTTTTCCCTATTTCCTCACTTTTTAGCTTTCTATGATGCATTCTTCCTTCTCTACCTTTCCTATAAAACTGCTTTTATCAACATGATTACAGTTATGCCACATCCTGGACTTATTGATTCATTTATCTTCATTTTATTCGACCTCCCAGTGAATTCTAAAATCTTCTTTGAATTCTGCTTTGCTTGACTTTTTTTTTTAATGCTACTGTGCTTTTTCTTTAACAAACTGGACATGTATTTCTCTTCACCTTTGCTCATGAAATTTAGACTGGAATGAATCAACATAGAAAACTCACTAGAATGCAAACCACAGGTCACAGCTAATAGATGTGAAGGACAAATACTAATATTCTACTGTTCAGGAGTCCCAAAGGGCAAGAACAAAGAGAATAGAAAGTAGACAATTGGCAAAGTAGAAATAACAGCAGAAAATTTTCCATATCTGCCGATTGCCCCAGGCAGCCTTCTGGCCTCCAGTATTGTGTGCTTTTAAGCTTGGAGCTTCCCCAAAGTACTTCCACCTTTCACAGCCTAACTCCAGGGCAGTGCGATTCAGGTAGATTGCTTATGAGTTTCTTCTCATAATTCAAAAGCCAGGTTATTAAGATTAAATCAAAGTGACCCCAGAAAGAGAAAGAGCAAGACAAAATTAAGAAATACTCATGCATGGACGTATGAGACTTATTAGTTACTTATTGCTGCATAACAAATACTCCTAAATTTAACTGCTTAAAATAACAAATGCTTATCATCTCACTTAGTTTCTAAAGGCCAGGAATCTGGAAGTGGTGTGGCTGGGTGGTTCTGACTCAGAGTCTCTCAAGAGGTTACATTCTCAGAAGTTTCCATGGGCTGGACAGTAGTTTAGTTACATGGCCTAAGGAAGTGGACACTGGAAGGGGATGGAGAAAATGAGCATAAATCAGCTTTCCTCAAACTGTGTTAATGGAATGCTGGTTTCCCCAACATGCTCCTTCCAAAGTGTGTCTATTCATATATTTTGTTGCAAACTATTAAGTGCTTGATTACAGAATGCTACCCCAAACCCTTCTAGGCATATATGCACTGAATTGCCTTTCTAAAACATGACATATTAATAAATCTATCTGCCCCCGAGTGTTTAGGTTCAGGAGCCTGTAAGATCTTGTGTTCAATGGTCATCAGCCATGGTAAATGCTTCCATGCCACTCGTTTCAGTGATAGACCCACGAGGCCAGCACCTGGCCTTGCTTTTCAGACTCAGGGACTGTTAACTTTCTCAAGACTACTCTCCTAGACACAGGCACAGCCAGTCATCCAACCATCTTTTGGCTCTAGATTGTTCTGTTGTGCCACAGACCTAGCTATACAGTGTTTGTCTCCTAGACTGTGAGTTTCTTTTAAACCAAACTTACACAAAAGGTAGACTTTATAGCACAGCCAAATTCAAAAGCTTTAATTTTAAAGAAGTTGCCAAGGGCTTTGAGGACGGATGAATCTTTGTTCCAGTTGTAGATCTGCTAGTTACAGTCTCATTTACCTTGAATAAGTCACTGGTCCTTTCTGTGCTTCAGTTCTTACCTGTGATAGGAGGAAAACTACAAATATATTAAAAAGGGTGATCAGAACAATTGGAGGAGAAAGCATGTAACATGCACCTAAAACATGCATAAATGGTTATTATAGGAGTAAAGTATCCCCTATTTGATGATATCAGCAGATAAAAATTGAATTTATGAAAAAGGGAGATGAAGACCTATAATATTTCCCTGAAAAAGGTTTATTGTTCTGTGGCAATAAGTTTGTTCACTTAACCCACCTAATATTTGCTTATTTTTGGGTAGAATTGCCTGATTTTGGATCTTCCTGGAATTAAGATCTTTGTTCTTAAAGATAGTATGGTGGAGCAATATTCATTTTCTGGTATCTTCTCCACTTTTTTGATACTTTACTCACCTGCTTTCTCAGCTTCTCTTCAAACCCAAGTGGCTTCTTTTCTTTTTTATATACTTTTATTGGTGCATTTATAAAATATGCATCATAGTGAAATTCAATGTGATATGACCAGCACTTGGTGTATTTTCTTCCGCATCCCACTTGTTCTTCCCTCCTCCCTCCCAGTACATGCTAGTGAGATCGGCAGTGATACCTTCAGATATGGACACAGCATCATTGGGACTGCACCCTCTCCCCATCCCATTCCACTGTTCTACTATTCGCTCTGCTCGTTTATCTGAAGTCCCTTTCATTTCCTATTTTCTCTCTAGCTTCCACATATGAGAGAAAACATAGGACCCTTGACTTTCTGAGACTGAATGATCTCACTTAGTGTAATATCCTATAGTTCCATCCATTTTCCTGTAAATGACATAATTTTATTCTTCATTATAGCTAACTAAAATTCCATTGTGTATATGTACCACATTTCCTTTATCCATTCATCTGTTGGTGGACACCTGGGTTGGTTCCATAACTTGGCTATTGTGAATTGTGCCTTTAAGAACATGAGTACGCATGCATCCCTATAGTATTGCAACTTTAATTCTTTTAGAAAGAGACTGAGGTCATATGGTGACTTCTTGAACTCGAGGAGAAATATGATAGGAAGGGGAAAGAGAAAGGAATGGGAAAATCAAAGCCAAGAAGGCAGGGCGTTTGGAGCAACTGTGGAGTATATGTCAGATGTCATGGATTTTCTCATTTATAATTGGTCTTCCACCCACTCCTCTTACACCTACCTGGCCACCTGCAGTTTATTTCGCTGTGCTGAAGATGGGGCCCATCTGCATTCTCAGCATACAGGCCAGATGGATGAACGACCATCGTTTTCATTACATTTGTAATTAGCTCTCATTTCTCCTATTCTAATTGGTAACCAGGAGGATCCTGCACTTTATTCAATCCAGAACATGGAAAATCACACTATTTCTAAGGATCTATTTCTCGATTTCTTTTTAACCCTAAAGCATGGTGTGCAAGGACCTCAGAGTGGAAGAGCCATTTCTGAATTTCTTTTACTTCACCCCAAGCAGCTCAGTCTTTCTTGCCCTCCCACCCTCCCTCCCTCCCGCCATGCTTGCTTCCTCCTTGTCTGCAGAGTGGCAGCCTGCCCTCTGTCTCAGCCAAGCCTTCTTCCCTGTTCCTCTTTGTTCTCTCTGCTCAGTGCCCTCCCACTGCAGAAGAAAAATGGAGTAAAAAGAACAAAAGAAAAAAAAAAAGAAAGAAAGGATGAGAGGGAAAGCCCAGGCTGTTGTGACTTACCAAGGATTTTTGTCAAAGCTGGAAGTGTCAAAATATACCAGCTAGAAATGAAAAATGGTGCCTGAAAGTAGGAACATATGTTTTCCTTTAGCAAGGGGAAAACTGCAGAGAATGCCTCCCTTCTGTATCATTTGCTCCCCTTCTCGCTGGTTCTAGGTAGAGGGAACCCAGAATAAAGCATCTAGGGTCTGGTTCTCACTGCTTTATATACTGTCATACCTTTATCAAGCCTGAGAAACGCAGAATTCCAGAACGATATGGCCCGTGGCTGGAGGATAAGTTCCTTTCCGCTTCTCATTGGGGCTGCAGTGTACTCCCAGCGTGGCGACTCCGAGCCTCTCCGCTCGTCCCCCCTTGCTATCCTCAAGACTCTCCTGAGCACTGCAGCTGCAGCCACAGTTAAACTGAAGTCCAGCCAGGTGCAGTGGTGCATGCCTGGAATCCCAGCCACTCAGGAGGCTGAGGAAGGAGGATTGCGAGTTCAAGGTCAGCATGGACAACTTAGTAAGACCTTGTGTTGCTCAAGGTGCAGGGGTAGAGCACTTGCCTAGCATGCATGAGGCCCTGGGTTCAATCTCCAGTACCAAATAAATCCATCCATCCATCCATCCATGCATACATAAATACAATAAAATTGAAGTTGAACAAGCTATTCCTCTGCTTAAAACTTCAGTGGGGAAAAGCCCTGGTATTTTCAGAGGTCCTCGAAGGCTCAACAGCCTGCCTCTGCTTCTCTGACATCAGCCCTACCACCTTCCTTGCTATCCCTGAATGGGCCAGGGAGGCACACTGTACTCCTGCCTCAGGGTCTTTGCACCTACTCTTTCCTCTGCTTGTTAATCTTCTCTTCCAGATAACTGAAGTCTAGCTTCTTCAGCGAGGTCATTCTGTAGTCAAATCATAACTTTGTAGCAAGGCTTTCATCAGGGCAATTCCCTCTAATACCTCCTCACTCCTTCTCCTTAGTACTTACCAACATTCACTTCAAAATGATCTAAGGGATAAAAGTTATTTTTTTTTCAGACATCAGAGCAACTTTGGAATATCTTTGGCCTCTACTCTGAATTTTTGCCTTATAAGCTTTGTTAGTGATAATCACATTCATGTTTAAGAATCAGCACTGAAGCTGGGAGTAGTAGTGCACACCTGTAATCCCAGTAATCCTGGAGGCTGAGACAGGAAGAGCACGGGTTCAAGGCGAGATCCTGTTTCAAAATAAGAACTAAGTAGGGCTGAGCGAGTATCTCAGAGGTAGAACACCCCTGGGTTCAAGCCCTAGTAACACACACACACACACACACACACACACACACACACACACACTCAGCACTGAAGTATAGATACCTTGATATCACATAGGAAATCATATCTCAAGGCTAAAAGTAAAATGAATATAAAAGTATGTATATGTATGTATGGATACATATGTGTGGATATACACACACGCATACATTTTGTTGTTCCAAAAGTCAATTCTAGGACTGCTATCAATGCCTCCATATCCTAGTGTTCAGCAGAGACCCGTTTGTAATCCCCGCTTGTTCATCTCACAGGGTGGGCTAAGTGCCCAAGCTTTTGTCCGTGTGGAACTGGAGGACGTGAATGATAATCATCCTGTGTTTAACCCACTGACCTACATGACCAGCATCAGTGGCCAGACCCAGCCGGGCACAGAGATCATCAACGTTCTCGCCACTGACAGGGATTCTGGGACCTACGGAACGGTGTCCTATGAACTTATTCCGGGAGACCTGTCGTCTCTTTTCACCATCGATTCCACTACAGGTATGTGATCCTGGGACAGTTTTCATCCTCTGGTTAAGTGCTGCTTAATTGCTTAACAGTCAGAAAATTAGAGAAAGCGATTTGTTTTTTTCAAAAGCAGGAGCGTTACCTTCCAGAAGGCGCTGAGATCTCATGAAAAGGGTGGCACTTTGTCGTTAGGTGATACCTGGACCTGAGTCCCAGCTTTGCTTCCTACTGATCTTGTGATCTTTACTGAGCTCCTTCCCAGTAGGTGGTAAAGTTGTAGTGAGCTCTGAAGGCATGCAGAAGCAGCTAGCCAATGATACTTATCTTGCAAATATCCATCTCCCTCCATCTGTATGAACCCGCCACTGAAGGGGGACTTAGCATCGTTTCAGCGTCCTAATTGATGATATTCGTGCAAGAAACCCAAGCAGATGCCTTTCCTTGTACTAGGTCTGGCATTTCCTTAGACCTTTTGGTCTTAGGCTCCTTGTTTCTAAAATGATACCTGAAGCCCCTTTCCATTTTCTAACATGCTAATGACTATTCTCCTGAATGGGTTCTGATCCACGGGTGAAAATGAAACTGCTCTCACACAATCAAAAGTACAAGATGATTTAATATGAGAAAAATAATCCAACCCAGGAAAATTCCACTTTATTGTATGAAATCAGTAACATTAAAGCAACTGGGGAATTCTCTGCATGCAGGTAGTGAAACAAAAACAACTGAAAGCACAGAAAAAATGCAATATCAAGAAAGAGAAAATTATATACAGCACCAGACCAGAGGAAATTGTGGGCTCCAGAGTAGAGCTGGGGGGGTCCCATCAGCAGCCTCTCTGTAGTCCTGGCTGGACAGACAGGTCCCAGGCAGTGTGTCCACTCCACGAGTGAGACCTCAACGAGACACCTGGGACCTTCTCCTTTTATGGGGAGTGCTGCCTGAACTTTGTGTGAACTCACCAAGGTAAGCCTTTTGGCAGGGTCCCAAGGTGGCCAGCCTTGGGCCGGTGGTCAAATGTCCCATTAGGCCATTTTTCTGGTGTCTTGGCCTTTGAAAATCTAGTAAGCAGGTTGATCTATTAAGTACATAAGTGGTAAAAAACCAAAGTAATATACCAAGGTAGTTTAAACAAAGCAATCAGTATATCAGGTTAGGAGCAGAGCAAGCACAAGGACTTCCCATTCAAGAGAAACAAGCTACAAAAAACAAAGTAGAGAAGATTAAGGGGGGGAGGGAAGTTGAGGGGAGACTCACCTCCATATGCATTACAATTACATATCTGCCAAAGCTCAGTGGCAAACTCAGTCTTCCAGGAATAATAAATGTTGAAGTGGTTACCTTCCATTTTCTATTAGTTTGTTGTTAACAAAATAATGTTTGAAATATTTGATTACAAGAAAACACAGAATTTCAAGTAGATGATACTAAATTGCAACACTTTTGATATTATTAGAGATGTTCTGGATGTACTTTTGCAATGACACATACCTTAGAAACAAATAATAATTTACCCAGGAAATGTAATCTACTGAGTTAGTTTGCTCTCTCACCCAGCCCCATGAGGTAGAGTCACCATTGTTGCCAGGAAAGTGTGGCTCATCTGGCTCCTGCGACTGGCTGGGGGATTAATTGTTTACACTGGCAGTCTTTATAAGGCAAATTTTTCCTTGCTCTAAATAATCCACTGACATGTCCCCTGTACCATTTCAAAGATCAGAAGAAAATACTTTTGTAGGAAATTAGTCCGCTTATCTCGGCTTTTTCAAAATTCATCTTAACTGAGGACCTTAACTGCCTGTCAAATCATCAGGCCCTGTAGGGGACTAGCATTGCCAAAAATATATAGGTCGGCTGGTAATCAGGGTGCAGGATCTAAAAGCACTTTGCAGATTGTTTTTAAAAGACATCAACACACTCATTGTCTAGTTTCCCCTGGAAGAGCTAGAAGGAGGAGCTGAACTGTGTTCTGTTTTTAGAAGAGATCTCTGTCGCTGTCCTGGCTATGGTCAGCCCCGTGCTTCCCTTACTGGCACAAGCTACAAGACAAATGCCATTGTTAATCATGGAAAACACTTTTTATGTGGGTCATTATCTAGGGAAGCATCACAGTAATTTTTTTCTTTTTATAAAGCAAAGAACAAATTTGTAATGGAAGTAGCCTTGGGTTACTATTGTTGGCAATTCTGATGCCTCTGCATTTACGTGGAAGACATTTCTCAGGCACACAGTGCTTGGAATTTGGTTGTATTTAATCACAACTCACGAGACAGGGATGAGGCCTGGTAATGCTTTACTTTAACCTTTAGAGGAGAGCAAAACTGCATCATGACTAGCTATAGGGAAAAGTCGTCTGGGGAACAGGCAGTCTCCAAGTTGAACCATTGAATTTCAGAAGTTCATCTGTTGAAACTGAGAACACACTATATGTATTTTGGGGGTACCAGGTGATGTTTTGTTACCTGTATATGTTATGAACTGATTAAATCAAGCTAATTAACATCCATCACCTTACTTGTAATTTTTTGTAATGAGGATGTTTCAGATCTACTTTCTTAGCAATTTTCAAGTATAGAAGATTATTATTAATTATAGTCACCATGCTGTACAATAAATATTCAGAACTTACTCATCTACTCTAACTGAAACTTTATACCCCTTGACCAACTGCCCCTGTTTCCTCAACCCTAGTCCCTGGAAACCACCACCCTACTGTAGCTTCTATGAAATCGATAGTTTTAGTTCCACATATAAGTGAGATCAGCCAGTATTTGTCTTTTCGTGTATTGTTTATTTCACTTAGCATACTGTCCTCCAGGTTCATCCATATTGATGCAAATGATAGAACATCCTCTTTGAGCTGGGCGTGGTGGCACGTGCTTGTAATCCCAGTACTTTGGGAGGCGGAGACCGGAGGATCCCAGTTCGCGGCCAGCCTCAGCTTGTGCACGCGCGTGTGCGCTCTCTCTCTCTCTCTCTCTCTCTCTCTGTCTCTGTCTCTGTCTCTCTCTCTCTCTCTCCCTGTCTCTCTCTCCCTCTCTACTTAGTGAGGCCCTCCGCAACTTTGTGAGACCCGGTTTCAAAATAAAGTATAAAAAAATAGGGCCGGGGGCATAGCGCGGAGGTAGAATGCCCCTGCGTTCAATCCCCGGTACCGGGAAAAAAAAAAAAAGAACATCCTCTTTAAGGCTAACTAGTCTCCCATTGTGTATGTATACACTACATTTTCTTTACCCATTCATCCACTTAGAGACACATTGGTTGATTCCATATTTTGGCAGTTGTCAATAATACTGCAATGAACATATTAGTGCAGATATATCTTTGACATGCTGATGTCTTTTCCTTTGGTTCTTTACCTAAAAGTGGAATTGCTATTTTTAACTTTTTGTGGAACCTCTATACTGTTTTCCATAGTGGCAATACCACATTTTTTATATAAGGGTGTCCTCAAAGAACAAAGGAGCAGTGTTGGAATACTGGGTCTGTTTTTTGTTGTTATTGTTGTTTTTAGTAGCCAATATAAACCTGGGCTTTCTTGCTTCATTGTAAATGATATAAACACAGTCCTAAGAAACTGCCTCTATCACTATATATTCATGGATTAAGTTAATAAATGATATCTAATAACAATTGGAAAGTGATATGAATCCTTGATACAGCCTCCTGAGAAATGCGTGGGAGTTTCATTAATAACATGTAACAAAATTTAAAATCCTCCCTTTTTTTGTGATTGACTGATCTCGCTTAACATAATGTTCTCCAGATCCTTCCACTTTCTTGCAAATGATGTTATTTTGTTCTTCTTTATTGCTGAGTAGAATTCCATTGTGTGTATTTCCCACAATTTTGTAATCCACTCATCTGTTGTTGGACACCTAGGTTGGTTCCATGATTTGGCCACTGTGAATTGTGCTGCTATGAACATGGGTATGCATATATTACTGTAGTTTTCTGGTTTCAATCCCTTTGGTTTGATACCCAGTAGTGGTATAGCCGGGTCATATGGTGGGTCCATTCCCAGTTTTCTGAGGAATCTCCACAGTGGTTGAACTAGCTTGCAATCCCACAAAAAAAGAAGGGACATATATTTTCATTAATATGCGCAACCTAAGGAGTAGTAGGGTCACACAAGGGATTCTGGTTGATAATGGAGAACCCTCAGCGGAATAAGGGAAGTGGTACAAGGGAAGGGGGAGGGAAAGAAAGAAGGGAATTAATGGAATTACTATCATAAATAATATGTACATGTGAAAATATACCAACATCATTCTTGGTACTTTATACGGGTGGGGGGAGGTGGGGGGGCACTAAGAGCTGTGTGCATATATGTTAACATCAAATAGATATTCATTGCAATGTAAGACTCCAATGCACCAACAAAAGCATGTTAAAAAAATAAAAAAAAATAAAATCCTCCTGAATCACAGCATGATAGCTGACCTCATGGCTTATTTCTACTTTTCAAAATTCTCTCAAACACTATCTAGCTTACCTGTGTATATTATATATGTCTCTGGATTTATTCTTTTTCCTTCCAGAATGACTTCCTGCTCTTTGCAATGGGATTTTTGAAGCTAGTATCAGTACCTTTCAATTATTCCCCTCCCTTTTTAACCTAAGCTCTTACATAAGTAGATAAAGGAGAAATCGTGATATACTATGAGAATATTGAGAATTGATGAGCCCATTTATACATTATCACTTCCTCCTGAATTCCTTTAAAATTCTCTCTTGGGAACTTTTCTCTTAGAAACCTTTGCTCATGGGCTCATTCATCCTTTCATTTTGATGACTTCTATACCAGACATGCTATTTTAAAAGTTTACATAATTTCTTACAGGCTCATGTTTTCCTGAAGACAAGAGATTGCTCATTGATCTGTTTGTTCCACAACCAAGCCTTGTGCATTAAAAATAGAGCTCTTTGACTTACTGTGTTCATCTGGTAAGAAAAAATGTTTTGAAGAAAACTGGAAGGGGGTGTGTCAACGTCATGGTTGTTTTCTCTTGTGGGTTTATCTTCCTGTTCTGTTTCTGGTTTTCCAAGTTTGTTGTTGATTCAAAGAACATTTTTATAAAATGTGTTTAGGCACCAAGAGAGAGATATTGAATCAAGCCTCCGTTGCTCTATTCTCAGTCTGTTGGCTTGCTTTGATGTGGCCACGAAGCAGACCACACTGTTTTGAGTTTTAAAAGAAAGAAACACAAGAAGGCATATTTATTAATAGCTCTTTTCATGTATTTTAAATCCCATTTTGTAAATTATATGTAGATTTCTTTCCTCCATTTCTTGAAGTACACTCTCGCAGCATGAAAAGAGCCATTCTTTAGATTTTGAGTTTGTCCTATTTATTTAGTAAATTTACACTAAGGAGAGACTTGACTTCTAATTCACATAATTTTAAAGTGACAAACAGGTTTTTAAAGCATTAGAGTTGGCTGCTTATTGTCATCCCAAACTACCTCTTTCAGAGCCTTTTATTAGGGCTACCTTGATTAAATTCTTCTGGCTTATCTCTTTTTTTTATAGAAGCATATCAATTATATAAAGACAAGTCAATAAAAATTCTGAAGAGAATATAGCTTTTCTATTTAAGACAGAAAGATGAAAGGAAGCAAGTCCACCTGTGCGATACACATTTATTCAAGTCTTACTATGTCCAAGGTGTTTGGGAAACATCCGTGTCTAGCACAAACATCCCTGCTCTCGTAGCACTTAGAGCAGGAAGCGCTTATGTTGACCAACCTATTGGCTGTTCTGTGTTTAGTTGTGGTGTACACAAATCCAAGTTTAGCACTACACAAAAACAAGTAATTAAAGGGGTAACAAACTGTACTTCAAGTACAGATTTTTTCCTAATGTTAGTTTCCTGCTCAGATTTCATACTGCATAATGATTCTAATAATTCTTCATGATTGCCATTTTCCTACATTTAACTTTATCCTATGTAGTTAATAATTGATGCATCAATACCACATCTCATTTTATAAGGATGTGAGCCTGTTCATGCCAAATAAATGATGACTTCTCTTTTATTTACGAGACAGAGTCTAAAATGAATCATGAGCATCTCATGAGTACATGTTACTTTCATAGGAAACAAAAGCATGTTAGAGAAATTTCTCATGAGCTTTTTCAGTATAAGATCACAGACTCATGGAGATGAAAAGAACATAACCAACCAGCTGCCTCACTTAGTGGAGGAAAACATTGAATCTGAAAGGGGTTTGGTGACTTGTACAAAGGTGCTCTAAGGGCAGAGTTGGACCCGTACCCCATCCTGGGCCTGTGGTCCAACTCTGTACTGCTGTGTCGCTGGTAATAATACTTTCCTATGTTTCCAGATATCATTGCCTATTTGAGCCTTAAATCAACTGTATGAGATAAACAAGGCAGGTGTGTGTGTGGGGGGGCGGGTAATTGGGATTGAACCCAGGGACATTCTACCTCCGAGCTATACCCCTGGCCTTTTTGTTTTTGAAACAGCGTCTTGTTAGGTTGCTCACTATGTTGCTGAAGCTGTTCTTGAAACTGCAATCCTCCTGTCTTAAACCTTCCAAATACTGGGATTACAGGCGTGCGCCACCACACCTAGCCTGAGACAGGTATTTTTATGTCAGTTATGCAAATTATGTCAATCTGAACATCCTGAGAGATTACTGATTTATTTGAGGACATAATAATAAAACCCAACACCTGAATTTACTTCTCAGATTTCTATTCCAAGGCCTTTTCTATTATTATGACTACTTTCAAACAAAAGACAAGGCTAAGTTATATAGTTATGTAGGTTGATTCAACTAAATAAAACAGAAAAATGATCTTTCCTGTGACTTCCTATGTAAGCCTATGAGAAACACCAAATTATCTGTTCATTTTTATCCTTACTCTCTTCAATCGAATAAATAGAATTTAGCAGAATCTTCCAGAACGGGTCCATTTTTTCTTAAGAATTTTTTAGGTGTCAATATGAGATAGAAGGTTGAATTCATTCTTGTCCTTTCGGCCCCAATATTTGTGTGCAAAATAAATGATATAATGTCATCTATTTAGTGAACAAGTTTCTATATCCTAACAAACTGAATATAGGAAACTTCATGTACATCAATAAGTAATAAGAAATTCGTATTGATATCTCATAGTCTTTTATTTTGTGTTTCTGAGAAACCATACTTATAGACTGTGTATCTGGTGAAAGTCCTGATCTTGTGCTTATTTTCACTCATAACCATCCCATAGCTTTAATTTTAGTAATGACCTACAGATTATTTTCTAACTATGAATTTCTATTGGGTTAAGAGTATTCCATGTTTTTGAGAAGATTTGATTATGAAAACCAGAATTGCTTAATTAGTGGAGGAATATGATTATATATTAAGACCTATTAATTATATATCTATATAAGTAAGAGAGGATCTTCGTCTTTATTTATTTATTTATTTTTGTACTGAGGATTTAGTACCATGGGCATTCATCTCCAAGCTACACCCCCAGCCCTATTTATTTATTAGTTATTTAGTTATTTATTTTGAGACAGGGTCTCACTAAGTTGCTGAGGTTGGCTTTGAACCTGTGATTCCCCTGTCTTAGCCTCCCAAGGACTGGGATTACAGGCGTGTACCACCATGCCCAGCTTTAAGTTCTTTTACTACTCAATCAATTAAAAATTTTTTTCATCCCAGCATTTTTTTCTGCTCAAGTACAATGTGACAAGATGAAGAACATAGACATATCATAGTGTGCATTACAATTAGTATTAAATCCAAATAGTCATTAAAACTTAAATAACCAGTGCTCTGTAAATTAATCACTGTCTTTTTTTAAGTTAAAGTTGATCCACACACTAGTGGTTAATGATAATTTGCAAGTATCATGAAAAATGAGAAACAAATAATTGCTGTACTTTATTAAAGTATGGTGTTATAAATTTTAAGCTGACAGATATACAAAGAGCTATTCATTTTATTTATAATTTTATTATTTATTACATAAAATGTTCGTGATTATAATTTATATACATATATATTGGAGATACAGGTTTTCTGCCCCTCCCTCAACTTTTATTAGAGAGCTCAGTTTATTTAAGGATGTTGGATTAAAGGAGCAGCCAACAGCAGCATGAAAGAGCAGTTTCCTAAGTGGAGACAAACCGCACTCCAGGAGCTTGTGGGACAAAGAGTACGTAACTGTTTCTTCCAGATGTGAGACATTTGTGAGGCACAGGTATGGAGCTGTTTTCAGGTTCTGTCTAGAAAGGACCAGAGAGCATCCTGCTAACTCTTCAGGAGACAGGAAGCAGTAGAGAATAGAGATGAGTTCACCTCCACCAGGGTCACTTTGGATTAGAGGTTAGGGGAAAAAACATCCATGAACTTACCTGCTATAGTTTGGAGGTGAAACACCTGCCAAAAGCCCATGTGTTAAAGACTTGGTCCCCAGACTCTGGTGCTACTGGGAGGTGGTGGAACCTTGGGGAGGTGGGGCCTAGTGAAAGGAAGTGAGGTCATTTTGGGTGTGACCTTCAGAGGGATATTGGGACCCTGGCCCCTCTTCTTCCTCTCTCTTTGCTTCCTGGCTACCATGATGAGCAGTTTCCACCACCACATGCTCCCGCCATGATGCGCAGCCTCGCCACAGGCCCAAAAGCAATGGGGCAAACCAACCACAGACTGAAACCTCCAAAACTGTGACCCAAAATAAACCTTTCCTCCCTTTAAGTTGATTATCTCAGGTATTTGTTATAGCAAGGGGAAGCTGACTAACACAGTACATATTATGATATTATGCAAAAGCGAGTTTTAAACAACTGCTCAGGTTACAGATGAAGATGTTAGGTTATTATGATAGTGCCTGCCAAGTAAGAACTTTCCAGGGCCTCTCTCCTCTTCTCCTTCCCCCATGTTTCGATCCTGGATGGATCAGAAATTTCAGGGAGCAAGATGAGGGAAGAGAGGAAGAACTAGATAAAGAGAGAAGAAGCCAATGGCTTTTGACCTGAAGCCTCACCAAACTTTAAAGGAAGTTTAGAGTTTATTATGCATTCCTTTCTATCTTAGTTACTAAATTGAGACTGTTTTGTGACCTCAAGTAACAGAGTTATAATTGGTTGAGTATAACTGTTGAAGTCAAGAGAGGTTCCTGAATTTTCACTTAGGGGCAGGAGAAGAGTTGTACAAAATAAATCTAAATAAGAAAAACAATGTCATCCTGTGATTGCATCCCATGAGTTGTGCTTTGTCAGCATCCTGTTAGATGTGTTGATGACAGCAAGAGATGATCATGTCTGGAGAGGAGAGTGTGGGCAATGGAATGATGAGAAGTGACCCAGGGGTGGGTTATGAAAGAATTGAAGAGCATGACAGGCATGCTTAATCCTGATTATTATAGGAAAAAAGGTATGATATGAGGATTTTGAGCATCAGTATCACATTATAAAAGTGATCTTTAAGAAAGACTCCCAGCCGGGCGTGGTGGCGCACGCTTGTAATACCAGTACTTGGGAGGCTGAGACAGGAGGATCCAGGTTCGAGGCTAGCCTCAGCTACTTAGTGAGGCCCTCTGCAACTTAGTGAGACCCTGTTTCAAAATAAAGAATAAGCCGGGCATGGTGGTGCACGCTTGTAATCCCAGTACTTTGGGAGGCGGAGACCGGAGGATCCGGGTTCGCGGCCAGCCTCAGCTCTCTCTCTCTCTCTC
>PVJS01024027.1:0-29045 GCA_004027185.1 Glis glis
AGAGAGAGAGAGAGAGAGAGAGAGAGAGAGACAGAGAGAGAGAGAGAGAGAGAGAGAGGAGAGAGAGAGTGCAAGCGCACGTGCATGCGCGCGCTGAGACTGGCCGCGAACCCAGATCCTCCAGTCTCCACCTCCCAAAGTACTGGGATTACAAGCGTGCGCCACCACGCCCAGCTCAATATTGCTATCTTTTTTTATCTACTACTAATCCCATACCTCTCAATTTCCTGATACATCATTCCTGCTAGTGTGTTCTCATCACCATCCAATTCACTGCTTGATGACAAGAATGTGCCTTGTCTTTACTGGAATATGTCTTCTGAGTCAAATTCCAGAAATTGTGACATGCTCTTTTAATATTTCATTCATTTTTTTAAATTGTAAGAAATTATAGTTTTTACCAGTTGTTCTGTTTCCTTGTCTTGATTTTCTTCTTTGGAGACTTCTATTGCTACATATTATTTCTTTCAGGTATTTTTTTAATATTTATCAAAACCTGTTTATAACTTTCTTTAATTCATATATATAGTTGGTATTGGTTTTATTCCTTTTAATTTTCTATTCCTTTTAAGGCCTTATTCTGTTTATTTGCTGTTGGATACCTTAAAGTTTAGGTATTTTCTGAAAACATTTTTTCTTTAATTTTGAAGACTTTTTTGAGTTATGTCATCTATTTATGACTTTTTCTATGTGAATTATATGTCTTCATATTTCTGTTCTTTTTACAATTCCCTTTACTTGTTTTGAAATAGTATGTTATACATTTAATTCATTTCTGAAACATACCTTTCTGGCATGTCTTGCTGTCTGTAGGGTGTTACTCTGCTTCTTATACTCTTTGATCTTACATTAATTTTGCATAATATTTGACTTCAATGCTTTTCTGTTATTTATTTTCCTGTAAAATGAGTTTATTTGCACTTATAGACCACGGTTGAGTTCACATGGCTTTTTATTATTACTTTTAATTTTATAGAGCGCCCTCTTCTGTTACTTCTTGGAAATGTTGAAAACAAAAGGCTTTCTTCCTCAGGCCCACTTGTCCCTAAAACTGGTCTTCCTTTGTTACTAATCTCTTTATGTTGTCCAATTTTTATTTCACCCCCAGTAGTTTAAGCCTGACATCTGTCCTGGGCGGCTTTTCTTGCTGGCTAGTTTTGAGAGTTCACAGAGCTGAGGTTGCGTGTGCCCCTGAGAACTTAGCAGGGGTCTTTCACATTCACCTGCTGCACAGCCGTCCAAGCCCTGTCAGACTCAAATCGTGCACAATGCCTTCCAGAAAGTGCTACTTTTGTCTATTTGGGTATTCTTCTCTCAGGCCTCTGTCTCTTCACTACTTCCCCTTTCTTTTTCCATAAATGCCAAGATAACATAGTCAACTAGCAGTTGGTCATTTGTCCCCAACTGCTTTGTATTTTGGGATTCATGGGGATACCATATCATCTAGTTATGTTGTAAATGTCTTCTGTGTTGCTGTTGTTCTTGTTTTATGTGTCTTGTCGTTGCTGTTTTGCTTGCTGTTTTTTTTCTGTTTTAGTGCAGGAACTCAGAAAGATTCCAAATCTATACCTCCTCTGCTGTCGTCACCCTTGTAAAATCACATATAATTTATAGAATATTTATTTTCTCCCTTTTTGTGACTATCTTGAATGAAATTCATGGCCAAATCTTCACATGCATTTTCACCAAGATTCCTCTCAAAGCTTAAATGATACAATT
This sequence comes from Glis glis, assembly GCA_004027185.1. NCBI lineage: Eukaryota > Metazoa > Chordata > Mammalia > Rodentia > Gliridae > Glis > Glis glis. The sequence continues at coordinate 1,720 of PVJS01024027.1, forward strand.
GTCTGGGAGATCTCGATGGTCCAGGTCTTGTGATTTTCTCCACCCCTCGTCCTTCCTTCATGAGGCAGTATGATGTTTCATTGTCCCATTAAAAATGGTATCTCCATGCTCGATGGCTTCTGTTTTCCAGGTCCTCACATATACTTCTAAGCCCTAATTTTTCCAAGTTCTCTCTTCTTCTCTAGGAACTTCTAACAATCCAGTTTCTACAGCCTTGCTCCCTGGAATATACTCTCAGCTCCAGATAGGAACAGTTGCTGTCTTCACATGTGTAGTCCCATTCATCTTGTTACTCTCTTAGCAAATACTATTTCCTCATGCACTAAGTCATGTCTTTCAAGATGTGCCCAAAGTAAACCTTCTCAAACTCATAAGGTACCCCCTTACTGACTAGTTCCCACTAAATGAACAAAGCACCAGGTTGGCCAATTTAACTGTGATTCTTCAGCACATGATAGTAATTCATATCTAGATTTGTTTATCTTTTATGACTGCTATAGTTTGGATAAATGTCCACACCCAAAGGCCCATTTGTTGAATGAAGTCTTGGTCCAAGTCCGTGGGACTATTGGGAAGTGGTGGAACTTTTAAGAGGTGGGGCTTAGTGGGAGGAAGTCAGGTTATTGGGGGTGTGTGCCCTTAAAGAAAATATTGGGACCTGGGCCCCTTCCAACCTCTCTTTTTGCTTCTCAGCTCCTGCGAGGTAAACATCTTGCTCTACCACACACTCCTCACAATGATGTGCTCCTTGCCATGGGCCCAAACAACAGGACCAAGTGACCATGGACTAAAACCTCCAAAGTTATGAGTCAAAATAAACCTTTCCTCTTTATTATTTGATTATCTCAGGTGTTTTGTCATAGTAACAGAAAGTGGAATAAAATAATGACTCCTATTTCTATGCATTCACTAGACTATTAGACAATCTTTCCTGTGTACTATGGCTAATGTCTGGTGCTCCAGCCCCTGCAAAACTTCTCTTAAGCATTTACCCTTGATTAAAAAAGAAGCTTATGTAAGAATACCAAGATGTCAGCAAAATCCATTATTACTTTTAGAAAAACAAGCTTATGTAATATCTCCCCATTCACTTGGAATTTCTGTTTATTACCTGGGAATGACCAAACTGATTCACACTGTGCAGGCAAAAGGTTTAACCTCTAGATTTCTTTTTGCACTTATTTAAAGGGAATATCCAATTTGTTTCCAGGAGGGATTGAAGTGGCTCACAGCAAAAGAGAGACATAACAAAAGGTAGTTTAAAAGGTAGAAAATCAAAAACATTTTATAAGAAAATATATATATATATATATATATATATTAGCTACCTAGATTAATATCGTCAGATTAATATTGACAGTAGAATAAAAAATAAATTCAACTCAGATTTCTAACAGTCACTGGAAAAAGGAAAAGTGTGATTCCATAAACCTAATTAGCTGGTAAAAGGCAATATAATTTTATTCAAGGAAATAATCTTCATGAACATGTGACTAGTAGGAAAATGAGAGCAAGTCAGAGTGTCTGAGTTTGGGCTACTTGATCTTGGGCTATTTACCTGGCCTCAGCCTCCTCACAAACACCATGGAAATAACCCAAATTGCAGTAGGTGCTAAAGATTAGAGAGAAACAACTGTGCAAGTTATTATTACATGATTAATTCAGACATTTCTCCAGCTCTTCCTTCCTTTCCTGTCTCCCAGGTCCTAAAGAACATGGAGACATTTCTTAACTGTGCTATTTATTCATAGGTGGCCATATGTGTTGTTTTTCAAACATTCATGTAAAAGTCTCTCACCCCCACCCCTTCCAGCAAAGCCGCGTGTGGGTACACAGGGCAGTGGGACTTACTTCTGCTGCTACCTCACCCTGGGTCCTCAGAAACATTGCTATTGTCATTGGCCTTTGCTTTCACCACACTTACCTATGTGATCAGTACCTAGTGCGCCACAGCTGCCATGGCCAGGCCCTGACCCCTGGATCATGTGAATTGCTAATGAGTTGAAGTCATAATGGAGCTGGGCAGCACTGTGGTTTCTTCAATGCTCCATGCATCAAAGCAATTGACAATGGGGAGAATGTGTTTTCCCCTACACTGTGTTCCTAGGGTCCCCAAAGCCATATTGCTTTGGATCCCATGTCTCACAAATATGAGTGAGAACAATTCCTTGGAACTTTGCTGCTCACAGAGCCTGGACCTTCCCCATGTTCAGCCTGGAGTCCCTGAAGTTGGATCAGAGGATGAAAAGTCAGGGAACACCTTGCAGTTCTCAGATTGCCCCCACTGGCATCTTACCTCTATGACAGAGGCTGTGTTATTGGGACAGACCCGTGGGACTGCTTCTCTACCCCCTTAGGATGAGGTTTCTCTTAAGTGGCCTACTTGGTTCTCCATACTAGTGGGCCCTGGAAGAACCGCCCAAGCCTTCTTGGTAGGACAGAACATGATGGAATCCCAGACTGCTCTGTAGCCTTTGGGTTAAGCCAGGAGGCCAGTTACACATGGGCCGGGCGCCCAGAGGTGAAGGAGAAAAGGCAAGGACAAAGGAGAAGAAGGGAAGGGTCAGACACATAGATGCTCTGCTCCAGAGGAAAGGCTCGAGTGGTAGAAGAATTTATTCTACCATGTGTATCTTATATATATTGCTTTTCTACCATGGTTTCTGGCTTATAACTCCCCAAACAAGGTCATGGAAACTTCCACTGCTTTGAGGTGGCCCTAAAGAAATTCTCCAACATCCATGGTCTGATAGTAAGTCATAAGACCCTCCACGTTCCACACGGCTCCTGCCTCGTGCCCTGGAGGGAGGAATGCTGTTGCACCAAGAGGCCAAGAAGAGTCTGAACAGACAGGCCTTGCCCGGGTTTCCCCACCCAGACTGCTAGCAATCCTATGCAGTGAAATCTCCAGAAAATCCAGAAAGGATTCAGAGAGCTTCCAGATAGCTGACTATGTGGTGGTTCCGGGATACGGAAAGGGTATGGAAGCTCCACACTTCTTCTCCCATCCCTCCACTTACACATTTCTTCATCTGTATCCTTTTATAATAAGGATACAGATAAATAAATTTTACAAATAAATTTTATAATTTATTGTTTTATAATAAGACAATAAATATAAATGCTTCCTTGAGCTTTTTTGAGCCACTTGAGCAATTAAATCCAAGGAAGGGGTTGTGGGAAGCCTGATTTATAGTCAGTTGGTCAGAAGCACAGGTAAAATAACCTGGGGCTTGCAACTGATATCCAAGGTGTACAGAGGGGGAAGTCTTGGGAACTGGGGGATTTGATACTGTCTCCGGGTAGATACTGTCATAGTCAAATTGGATCACCAGATTCCTTCCGGTATTCACTGCTGCAGAAGTGCTTGCTTGTGAGGAGAAATCTCCACACCTGGTAGGGGCGTGGAAGTCTTCTGTATCCATTGTGTGGTGAGAGCAGAGGAAACGGAAGCATATGCGGTCTGTAAGGCCTAGCTTCATTTGGAGGTTTATCAGTTTTGTTAAATGCTATAATATATATGTGAGTGAATTCAATCATTGATGAAAATAAATGGGGACATTTCAATTCGAATCATTTTGTTTGGGGTCACTGTATTTAAAGAGAATATAGTATAAAGGTTAAAAAGGTAGGCTTTTGAATCAATTAGACTTGGGGTTGAACCTTTTCTCAAGCATTTACTAACCTCATGTAACTCAATTAACTTCTTTAATACTCCTCTCTATATTGGGAAGTCAGAGTTTAATCATGATAGGATGGCTGTATTAAAGAAAAGAATTTATGTAAAATACTAAATATAATACATGGCAAATAATATTTGGAATATTTTTAAAATTTGCCATTTCTTACTGCGTATATAAAAGTGGAGTTGGCCCGGCGTGGTGGTGCACGCTTGTAATCCCAGTACTTTGGGAGGTGGAGACCAGAGGATCCGGGTTCGCGGCCAGCCTCAGCTCTCTCTCTCTCTCCCTGTCTCTCTCTCTCTCTCTACTTAGTGAGGCCCTCCGCAACTTCATGAGATCCGGTTTCAAAAAATAGTATAAAAAATAGGGCCGGGGGTGTAGCGTGGAGGTAGAACGCCCCTGGGTTCAATCCCCGGTACCACACATACACAAAAAAAAGTGGAGTTATATTGGGGAGGGCAGTAAGATATACACTATGATTATAAAGAACACATAATAAATGCAATAAGGAAAGTTTTAAGTGTAGGATTTTTTTCAGCAGAAATTTTTATTTATTTAAACTCTAAGCTACTCAGAGAAACCCCCAAAATCATGTGCAGGATTGATGGGGACTAAGCTCTAAGACCCTGAGGTAGAAATTGTCTCTATCAAAAATGCAAAACTCACCAGGCATGGTGGAGCATGCCTGTAATCTCAGTACTTGGGAGGCAGAGAAAGGAGGATTGCAGATTCAAGGCTAATGTACACAATTTAATGGGATTCTCAGCAACTTAACAAGACCTTGTTTCAAAATAATATATAAAAAGGGCTAGGGTTGTATCTCAGAGGTAGAGTGCCCTTGGGTTCAATCCCCAGTACTAGACCAAAAAAAAAAAAAAAAAAAGCAAAACTCAGTTTTCTTCAAAACACTTCTATAGGATTGCTATGAAAAGTAGGTTCCAAACAGAAAGATGCTTACAGATCTCAAAGTAAAAAAAGTTGTGGAAGAAAATATTTAAAAAGAAAGTACAATTGCCTCTAATAATATCAAAACTATGACCAGTAGTTTTCATAAGGAAAGAAGAAGCTGTAACTCAAGGACCTGACCCTTGTTCCTTGAGATTTGTCTTCATCTACTTTCACTAATTAACTCTGCCCCCATCTACTTGCCTTAAAAATGCAGTTTATGAGCTGAGCGTGGTGGTGGCGCATGCTTGTAATCCCAGTACTTAGGAGGCTAAGACAGGAGGATCACAGGTTCGCGGCCAGCCTCAGCAAATTATCAAGGCACTCCACAACTTAGTGAGACCCTGTTTCAAAATAAAAAATAAAATAGGGCTGAGGGTGTAGCTCAGAGGTAGAACTCCCCTGGGTTCAATCCCAAGTACCCCCCCACCCCCCCCCACACACACTGCAGTTTATGGAGGATGATTTCTTATTTAACTCCTTGGCTTTTCCTTTTCTTCCCTGAAGCACAGCCAATCCAAAAGCCAATCCCAAGACACTGAAATGAGACCCTACTAAAATCTCAGGGATAGCGCAAAGTTAATAAACTCAGGGCATACTTCCCTATTGTGGTAGCACAGGCAGTGCACTATCCCAAGCCAGGGGTGACATGCACATGAACTGGGATGACAGTAGCATCCCTTGAATTTGTGCAGTGAAGCAGTCCTGCATGGGGATAGCTCAGAGTTCCATCATCCCCTTTAATAGAGATGACATTCTCTAAGAATGTCCCATCTACCTCATCTACCTCCCGTGGCATCATATCACCCACCAGACTGGAGCCTACACTTAGAAACCAATCCTCCAACAGATCCTAATCCCAGAGAAAGAGGGCCAGAAAGAAATGAGAATTTCTATGAACACTTATATAAGAACTGTCATCCAAGTCCGGTTTCCCATCTGAGGAACTCATTGGTCCAAATTTGACTGACATAAGGAATGCCACATGCCGAAGAAACTTTATTCTATGATTCCAATGAGATAAGAATTACCAACAGCACAGTATATATTCAAGTAAATAAGGCAGGAGAGAGTTATGTTACAGAAAGTATCTGTCGCTGATGAGCATCCAGCTAAGTCAGGCACTTCACATACGTCATCTTGACAAGAAACCCCAAGAGGTGCATCTTGTATTTTTATATTTCTGTTGCATGAAAGAGGAAATCATCTGAGAGTCTACACAATTGACCTGACATCACAGTTGTTAGTAAGTGGCAAATTCATGATTAACCCAGGTTCAAATACCAAAAGTAGCACCAGTGGCATTATTGCTGCTTAATTCAAAAGATGGCACAGGAATGTTGAAAACAAAAGCAGAATTTGAAGTGAATATATTTTCAAATGGATATACACTTGAACTTAACAAGCATAAATCCTGGTATCATTAAAGGTAAATAGGGTAGACGGAAAGATGCAGTCATCTAGCGCTATGATTAAAATCGCAAAGGTGAATCATATACATCACTGGTTCTAAACTGCAAGGAGTGAATTAGATTGTTTGACAACATGGATACTGGAACAGCAAGACCATCTCAGGGCCTGGTAGTAAAGCAGATAGTTGGGAACTGTGGCTGCAGGCTGCCAGAAAGGTATGAGGGAGATTTGCAGTGTGATGCTGGGTCTGCGAGAAAGCCAATAGTCAGGAAAGGCTATGCTTCTAGCTCATGGCAATCCCAACCTGCAGTTGGAGCTGGGTGTACATATACTTCCAAATAGGGTAGAATGCCCTTGGGTTCAATCCCCAGTAACATAAAAAAAAAAAAAGAAAAAGAAAACCAACCTGGAGTTGGGAGGCAGCTTACTTGCACTCAAAGAGAAGCTACCATGATAAATTACTAAAGAGACGGCCCTTTGGAATGAGGCCTGCCACTTCTTGTCTTTAAATTTTCAGCTGGTGTGGGCGCAGCCTTGTCTCTTCATATTCCCCATCTTTTCATTCACCAGCACACTTCTTGGAAGTGTATGTACTATGTTCTTGCTTTCCATTGTACTTTACCTAGCGCACACTTCGTACATCATTCTGTTTCTGCCAGAAACATCGTTCTCTACCCTTTAAACTTCTACTCTCCACCTGCCCAACTCCTAATTAGCTTCTGATCTCTGTAGCCTTTTACTTGAACCCAGATTGGAACACCCCCCACACCCCCAACACATAGTGCACCAAGGCAACTTGTCCCTTCTTGTGTTCTCTGAATTACACTCTAGTGAATGTACAGATCATGAATCCCTTATCCACCAATATAAAATTCCCAAACCTCTGGAAATGCAAACTTTTAAATGTTTAGTGAAAACTGATTCCACTTGGTGAGAACAGTCATGCATTTTTCTGTAGAAAAATTGATGTGTGTGGCTTTAGAGTAACTGCCTCTCATCCCACTAAGAGTGTTACAAAATACAATATAGGTACCAGATTGTCTTTCTAGATCTGAAAGAAATGCGGTGTCCTGAAACCTGTAGTCTGGCCTCAGGAAAGTTAGATGAGACGATGGGTCTTTCCCACAGCGCATTCCATCACATGCTCAGTCATATTGTATTGTACATATTTACGTTCACTAGACTCTAAAGTCAAGTGTCAGGGGCTGCACCTCACCTACCCATCATTTTCACTTCTTTACCTAGTATAGTGCCTAGATAATTATTACTGGTGTGCTTAGTAAATGAGCGAGCAACATCGCACAGCCATAGAAGACCCAAAACCCAATATCCAGTAATCTGAGTATGACTACACAGACAGAGTCTACCAGCTACAGAATCACACAGAAAACTGCAATCCCGTGTTGGCAGGATCAGTAAGGAGCCATCTTCCCCTGAACCCTACAGCTGAGGCCAATAGCACCCCCACACCAGCAAATCGAGGTGAGGAACCGGAGCAGAACTCTGTGAGAGGCTGCCCTAGCATGGGCTCCTGCCAGAGCTACACACCTCACCTCCACTGCTCTATAAGCCCGCGCGAAATCCCCAACACCCACGCATCAGACCTCCATACCACCCAAGACCTGGACAGCCCTGCGCCCCTGCCCTGGCCAGCCCCACCGTCCTGTGCGACCCAGGCGGCCCCCCGCACCCCACTCCAGTAAGTCGCACCTCCCGCGTAATCCAGGTGGTGCTCTGCGCCCAGCCTTGGACTCTGGTGCCCTCCTGTGCTACCTGGGTGGCCCTCCGCGCCCTGCCCGAGACTCCAACGCTGCCACCCGAGACCCCGGCAGCCCTCTGCGCCCCACCTTGGACCCCCATACCCTCCAGTGCTGCTACCCAAGACCCAGAGCCTGCACCTCTCTCACTTGCGTGGGAGCCTCTGTGCCATGCTTCAGAGCCCAGATACCCTTTGGTGCCATCACCTGAGACCCCCGCAACCCTCCTTGCTGCCTCAGAGCCACGGCACACTCGGACACCATCATCCACGACCCAGGAACTCGCGCAGTTCCCTGGGGCCTGCGAGCGATCCTCTGCAGTGTGTCTCAGCACCCATGCATCCTCAGGTGCCACTACCCGATACCAGGAGTTCCCATTCCCCTCAGTCCCATGTGAGATACCCAGCGCCGCACATCAGAGCCCAGGCAACCTCTGGCTATGCCTCCCGAGACCCGGAGCATGTGTGCATCCCTTGGGGCCCAGGTGACCCTCATCACCCATGCCTCGGAGACCAGACACCTTCTGGCACCATCACCCGTGCCTCGGAGCCCACATCCAACAATGAGCCTCGAAGTGTGCCTCTCATGCCAACACCTGAGCTCTGGAACCTGCATGCCCCCCACACACATACCGCACCCTGATCAACCAGATGGCAGGGAACCACAGCCTGCAGCATACTGACCCAATTGGGACTACAAGGACCATCAAGAGGTCTTATACATAGAAAGGAAGATGATGCAGAGGCAACAGAAACACGAAATTGAAAACACCAAAAATACAAGAATGAGGAACAGTGAGGAAACAAGAAACACTCACAATGCATCAAGTGAGATTACTGATACTGACCTATAGGAAATGTAAGACAGAGATTTCAGAATTTTGATCTTCAGAATGATGAAAGGCCTCAAAGAAAGCATAGAGGAGATGAAGGAGGAATTGAGGCTCTAAGAAAGAATCAGAAAAATCACTGAACAAAATGAAGGAGTCAACAAACAAATTAAAGACTGCAATAGAAACCAACTCTAGTAGGCTCAATCACATGGAGAACAGCGTATCACTCCTGGAAGACAGTTCATTCAAAACTGAAAACACAGTCAACGATATACAGAAGATATTACAACACACCCTGGCCATTCAAGAAATATAGGCCAATACAAGACGTCCTGATCTAAGGATAAAAGGCATCAACGAACATTTAGAAGCACAGACAAAGGGTGTAAGAAACCTCTTCAAAGAAATAATTTCAGAGAATTTTCCGAACATAGAAAAGGATTTGGACATTCACATACAGAAGACATATAGAACACCGTTAAGAGAGGACCAAAGAAGGACCTTCCCACGCCACATAATAATTAAAATGTCTAATGTAGAGGGCAAATAAAGAATCCTAAAAGCAGCAAGAGCTAAAGAATGGGTGACATACAGGGGCAAAACAATAAAAATCACCCCAGACTTCTCAACTCAAGTCAGGAATGCCAGGAGGGATTGGTATGAAGTACTCTGGACCCTGGAAGAAAACAACTTCCAACCAAGACTGATATATCCAGCAAAGCTATCATTTAAAATTGATGGAGAAATAAAAATGTTCCATGATAAACAAAGAATTCATGAGGACCAAGCCAACACTGGAGAAAATCCTAAAAGAAATAAATCACAAATAAGGAAAAACAAGCAATTTTCAGAACCACAGGTGAACTCCACCAGGTATGCAATTAAACAAGGAGATCTGTCACTACAGCAAACAGAAAATAAAACTCAAAATGATAGGAAACAAAAATCATATCTCAATAATAACATTGAATGTCAAAGGACTCAACTCCCCAATTAAGAGGCACAGACTGGCAATGTGGATTAAAAAGCCTAACCCAACTATATGCTGCTTACAAGAAACTCACCTTCTAGCCAAAGATACTCATATGCTAAAGGTAAAAGGATGAAAAAAGATATACCATTCAAACGGAGATCGAAAACAAGCAGGGGTAGCAACGCTTATATCAGACAAAACAGACTTTAAGCTAAAACACATTAGAAGAGACAAAACGGGTCACTTCTTACTAATAAAAGGAACAACCCAACAAGAAGATATAATAATAGTAAACATTTACGCCACAAATGTGGGCACACCCACATTCATAAAACAAAGTCTTCGGGACATCAGGTCCCAAAGAGGCCCAAACACAATAATATTGGGAGACTTCAACACACCACTCATGCCACTAGATCGATCCTCCAAACAAAAGATGAATAAAGATGTTCAGACCTAAAGAAAACCATAGACCAAATGGATCTAATAAACACATGCAGATTATTTCAACCAGCAACACCTGAATACACATTTTTCTCAGCTGCCCATGGAACATTCTCCAAAATAGACCACATACTGGGTCACAAAGCAAGCACCAGCAAATTCAAAAGATGTGATACAATTCCCTGCATATTCTCAGATCACAACGGAATGAAACTGAAAATTAACAACAGGAAGACCAAAAGTAATCTCATAAAACATGGAGACTGAATGATACACTTCTGAACAGGGAATGGATCAGAAAAGGAATAAGGGGAGAAATAAAAAATTCCTGGAATTAAGCGAAAATAGAGACATGACATACCAAAATCTGTGGGACACTCTGAAGGCACTGTTAAGAGGAAAATTTATAGCACTGAGTGCCCACATAAGAAAAACAGAAGACATCCAAATAAATAACCTAATGACACACCTCAAGGATCTTGAAAAAAGTAACAGTCAAATCTCAAAGCCAGTAGGAGGCAGGAGATATCTAAAATCAGAGCAGAAATTAATGAAATAGAGAATAAAAAACAATACAAAGAATCAACAAAACAAGAAGCTGGTTCTTTGAGAAGATGTACAAGATTGACAAGCCACTAGCTAACCTAACCAAAAGAAGGAGAGAATCAACGCAAATTACCAAAATCAGAAATGAAAAAGGGGAAATCACCACAGATAGTGGAGAAATCCAGAGGATCATAAGAAACTACTTTGAAAATTTATATTCCAATAAAATGGAAAACATAGAAGAAATTGAAAGATTTCTAGACACATACAACCTACCTAAATTGAACCAAGAGGATATAGAAAACCTGAATCAACCAATAGCAAGCACAGAGATAGGCTGATCACCTATGGCCACTGATCTAATCAACCATGACTATGTAATGAAGCCTCCATAAAATCCCAAAGGACAGAGTTTGGATGAGCTTATGGATTGCTGGAGATTTGAAGGTTCCTGGAGGGTGGCATACCTAGGCAAAGCATGGAAGCCCCGCCTCCCTTATGCTCAGCCTATGGATCTCTTCCATTTGGCCATTCATCTGTATCCTTTGTAATATTATCTCTGAGTTACACCCCCAGCCCGATTTTATTTTTTGATTTTGAAATAGTGTCTTGCTAAGTTGCCGAGGGGCTTGCTACGTTTCTGAAGCTGGCTTCGAACCTGTGATCATCCTGTCTCAGCCTCCCAAGTACCAGGATTACAGGCATATGCCACCACGCCCTGTGTAACCAGGAAACATGAGTAAAATGATTCCCTGAGCTCTGTGAGCCACTCTAGCAAATCAAATCTAATAAGAAGTTGTGGAAACCCCAATTTATAGCAGTTGGTCAGAATCATGGGCCCCAACCACTGTCATTACAAATGGCGTCTGAAGTGAGGACAGTATGTGGGACCGAGTCGTCAGTCTGTGAGGTCCAGTGCTCTCTCCAGGCACGTGGTGTCAGAACTGAATTGAACTGAAGGACACCCAGCTGTGTCAACTGGAGATTCTACTAGAGAATGGCTTGCTGTTTGGGAAGGAAACATTCACACATCTGGCATCAGAAGCATTGAGTGACTGTGAAATCATAGTAGGAAAAACCGAGTGTGTTTTTTCCTGCATTCTCACAACTTACCTAAACTTGAACGTGTTTAGTAAAACAACTCAGTGTACATTGGATCCTGACCAGTGGCATTCATATCAAGGTTGGAGAGAAACAGGTGGATGTTCCTATTTGGGCTTTTTGCAGATTGACTGTTCTCTCGTAATAAAACCATCTCCAAGCACCAACCTAAACCCAAGCAATCTGTGATTATTAGATATGATAATCAGGAATGAGAAATCTTCCACCAGCATATTTATAATGAATGTGCATTTTACACTTGCCAGACCCTTAAAAGGAAAGGCAACCTGTAAACCAAATCCCATAGATTCTCCAAATTGTCCAGGGTGTATTCTGCAAATTAAAATTAATACTAGCCAGGCGTGGTGGCGCACGCTTGTAATCCCAGTACTTTGGGAGGCGGAGACCAGAGGATCCGGGATTGCGGCCAGCCTTAGCTCTCTCGCTCTCTCTCCCTGTCTCTCTCTCTCTCTCTCTCTCTCTCTCTCTCTCTCCTTAGTGAGGCCCTCTGCAACTTCGTGAGACCCGGTTTCAAAATAAAGTAAAAAAAATAGGGCCGGGGGCATAGCGCGGAGGTAGAACGCCCCTGCGTTCAATCCCCGATACTGCAATAAATAAATTAAATAAATAAATAAATAAATAAATAAATAAATAAATAAATAAAATTAATACTAAACATGGACATGTTGAAAAATTGCATTACTCAGCAAGCCTCAAAAGGTCCCAGATACTTTGAAGCGATCCATTTCTCTCTGAGATTCATGAGCTGCCTGTTAATGAATTTAATTGGATATTTATTGAAACTAATGGCAGCTGCAGCTGATTGAACAGTCTTTCCTTTAGGTTTTGCTTTGGTTTTTTATGGCTGTTTTCCCTTCTCCTGTTTTTCCGAGTAGCATGTTGATGAAGCCACAAGCAAAATGAACAGGGAAAACTCTGCCATGGAATTGAGAAACAGCTCTTCTTACCACCCCACAAAATGGGGAAACATTGCTGGTGAGGGACTGTCTCCTAGTCCCAGGTCATCACTGTTCAGATGGAAAAGTCCACTTTCATGGGGGTGTGTGTGTTACTGTACAGTGTTGGGAGCTAAGGATGGGAGCCCCACAGCACACAGCCTTTGTTCAGACCTCTACCATCTAGGCATTTCCCCCCATCAGCCTCCACCATTCTCTTTGCCTTAGTTCCTCAATTGTACATTAGAACTCATTCTTTTTATTTTGGTACTGAGGGGTGAACCAGGGGCATTCACCTCTGAGATAGACTCTTAGCCTTCTTTATGTTTTAGTTTGGAACAGGGTCTCACTAAGTTGCTGAGATTAGCCTCAAACTTGCAATCCTCCTGTCTCAGCCTCCCAAGTACTGGGATTATAGGTGCTCGCCACCATGCCTGGCTTTATTAGAATTCATTATAGTACCCATAGGCTTGGTAACTGCCTAGTACAGAGGCAGTTACTGCCTAGAACCTAATTATAGCTCAGCAAGAATTAGTTATTATTATTTGATTCATAGAAAAATCAAATTATGTGGCTCTGTTTTATTCATCTTGATTTAACAAATGACCATACTTTTAAAACTACATTGAAAGTGTGGGAATCCGCTGTCATGTAACAAAAGTCTAAAGCAGTGGAAGATGTTGCTGTAAGAAAGAGGAGAGGATGCTTGCTTTCTTTCCCTTTCTTCCACTCCTCCCCCCCCATTTCTCTTATGCATATTTTATAGACTTTTTTCTGGCTTTCTAAGGGTCCTGAAAATACTTGCATAGATGGGGCAATAAAGAGGAATGGGAGGAAGCAGAAGATCCCTTTCTAGGACGGATTCTATTGAACTTGTGGTTAACCTCATAGTTACTTTTCCAGACTCTCCTGCCTTTCTCCATTCCATTCTTTATTTGTTCAGCAAACACTTCAATGTACTAGACATAGATATAGTTTCTGAAAACCAGTTATTAAGTTATTAAGCCAATTTTCAAGAATCGTTCTCACTCATTAGTCTTTTACCTTACTCTCACTTCTTCAATTAATATCTACCATCTATCTATCATCTATCATCTATCATCTATCATCTATCGTCTATCGTCTATCGTCTATCATCTATCTATCATCTACCATCTATCTATCATCTATCATCTATCATCTATCATCTATCATCTATCTATCTATATCATCTATCATCTATCTATCATCATCATCATCTATCTATCATCTATCTATCTATCATCTATCTATCTATTATCTATCATCTCTATCTATCATCGATCATCTATCTATATCTATCATCTATTTATCTATCTATCATCTATCTATCATCTATCTATCATCCATCTATCTATCTATCTATCTATCTATTATCAATCATCTCTATCTATCATCTCTATCTCTTTCTGTCTCTCCACTTGCTCTGGGGAGCCAGATGCCAGTACAGAGGAAATTTCCACATGGTAAAGAGTGGAGGCCCCCAGCCAACAGTCATTGTGACCAAGATGGAAGCACGTCATCTGCTTCTAGCCAGACCTTCAGAAGACTGTGACCAAGGCCAGCATCTTGACTACACCCGCACAGGAGACCCTGTGCCAGAATTTCTACTCCCAGATTCTGAGTGCAACTGTGAGATAATAAACGCTTGTTACTTTGAGATGCTAAGTTTTGGATCCTCTGGCAAATTTGGAGCAACTGACAAAACCTCCCTCAGGTTGACCATACCCTTTGCTCCCCTCCACATGGATCATAAGCACAGCCCCAGCCTGATGTTCCACCTCTCTGAGCTGGTGCCAGTTTATCTGGAGTGCCAGGCAATCAGGAACATGAAAGCCCCTCTCACTGTTGTGGACCACAGCAGAGGGCACTCCACCTCGGGGATTAGTGATGCCAGGGTCCTGTGTTTGACAGGGTGGCTCCAACAGGGTAGGTCCCTTGCCTGTTCCACCTCTCAGTCCCTCTACTCAGCATCATGCAGCCCATGTCCTCTCCTTCGATTGTTTAGATTTCCTAATATTGTCATTGATCTCGACATTCAAGGCGATCACTAACTTACATTCTCCAATCTTTGAAGTAAGTGCACAAAATCAGTGCCTCAGTTTTAATCAAATGCTGATTCCTGGGTCTTCCCTAACCTGAATCTCTGCCTATGAGATCTGTGAATTTGCATTCTAAGTTCTTCCAGTACTTCTGACATAGGTGACCTACAGGCACCCTTGCTGTCATTTCTCTGTGCTGTTTAATTTCTCCAACTGAGCCTTGGGCTTCTTAAGGGGAGGGCCTGTTTTCAATACTTAGTATTTTCCCAAGGCACCAGAGCCCTATTGGGCATTCAGTGAGCTTTCAATAAAGACACTTGCAGTAAGAACCATCATTCAAACAGATATTGATTACAGGCTGATTTACATTCTGACATGTATACCATGGCTATAAGAGAAATGGATGGAGTAGTTCTGCTTTTAAGGAACTTGTAGAGTGGGTAAGGGAATGAGAGAATAGCTCATTAGACAGTAATTGACAATTCCTGACAGGTTTTAGATGAACTGCTGTGTTATAATGCCACAGGGTAGCCCTATCTTCAAAGGCATTAAAAAGATTGATGAAGCAGGGTGCAGTGGTGCACACCTGTAATTCCAGTATTTGGGAGGCTGAGGCAGGAGGATTGCAGGTTCAAGGTCAGCCTCAGCAACTTAGCAAGATACTGTTTCAAAATAAAAATTTAAAAAGGGCAGGGGGTGTAGCTCAGAGGTAGAGGGCCCCAGTTATACCCCCAAAAAAGATTAATGAAGTTAGAAAAGCTTCTTGCAGAAGCAATAGCATAAAGAACATTGAGCTGGAAGAAGCAGGAATGTTGTTCCATTTGTTCTATTGTTCTAGTGACCAAATGCCTTCCAGCGACCACTCCATTCCTCAGGGAATGTGTAAAGCCAGAGGTGTCTGTTCACATGGCAATTTTCAAACTGTCCTGCAGTGTCTGAGGGCTGGCTGGAAGAGGAGATATGAGATAGGTATGACTCTGACTTCTGCATCCCTGATTTTACTTGTCTCATACATTTAGGTTTCATGAAAGTCCTGGTGTCACAAATAGTTCTTCAGCTAAAGCAAAAATAGCAATGAGGCTTAAAAGGATTGGACAAGTGATATATAAGACATCATCTAGAAGGTAGATGGGAGGAGGAAAAGCCTTGAAAGTGGGGAAATAGGTCTTCTATGCTTCTGTTCCTTTTCTTGACACAAGTCATGGAGTCTTCTGAATTTATTAAGTCCCTTCCAGGGTAAGGAGGATTAGCATATGGAGTCAGCCCTGACAAGCTGGAATCAACTCTCCATGATCTCATCCTTTTAAGTCACATTTTCTCCCAGTGGATTTGGATGCAAATTGTCAAATGCTCTACCTATTACTACAGGGAAGAGCTGTGTTATCCAATTGGACAGCCACTCTCCATTGGTAGCCAATTACATTTACATTATCTAGAATAAAATAAAGTTACAAAGGTGTTTCCTCAGCTGCCCTGCCCACATTTTAAGTGCTTATTAGTTGCATGTGGCTAATGGTGAACTGACTGGTTAGCATGAATCTAGAGTAAGTTTGTTATTACAGATAGTTTTACTGGACAGCACTGGGATGGGAAATATGCCAAGAAGAGAGGGGCAGTTACTCTCTTGCAGAGCCCTACATCAGTTCAGTAGAGCATGAGAAGATATCCAAGTCTACCAGTGTTATTTATTTATTTAAGGGTCAACTAGAGAGACCAAGACATTTAAGGTATTCAGGACAAGAAGCTAAAAAACCATGCTGTCTTAGCAGTCTCACTGCTATCTACTAAACAACTGACCACACAACTTAGAGGAAGGAAGATTTATTTGCTCACGGTTTCCTTGGAAATTTTGGGTTCAATTCATGTGAGGCCAGCATCTGGATCTCAGGGCATGGCGGCAGGAAGCAGAAAGAAGGAGAGCACACTGGCTCTGCTCCTCATATCATGGAGGCTGGAAGCAGAGAGTGAGCAGGGGGAGGAGGAACCAATATATAATCCCCAAGACCACACCCCCAGTGATCTCTCCTTAGCAACCAAGCCCTGCTTCCAACATTGCTATCTTGTTTCCATGAAAGCTAGGGGGACATGCTTAATAAACACACACACACACACACACACACACACACACACACACACACACGATATACCATACCATGGAAGTTCAAGACATACCATGGAAGGTTGGCCCTAAAAATACCACTAGCTCTCATTTGGGAACCTGGAGGTCTATATCTCAAGTATAGGGCATAACATGAGAATGAGTCCTACAAAGTCTATAAACCAGACTAGAATCAGCCTAATATCTGATTGTAATGAGATAACCTGCCCTAATCTGGCTGTCTGTTAGAAGGTAATACAGTAATGCAACTTTTCCCAGGGAGATAATATCATCTAGAGTCTCTACAAATTGAAGTTTAGGGGATATGTGATCTACAACCATTTTATTTCTTGCTTTTTGATTCACCTTTATATTGTGATTCTTGACACATGTAACTAAATATTCTAAAAATTTTAGTGGTTCCTGCACATCAGCCAGTGTTCCAAGCACTTTACAATCATTACCTTAAATCATCCTTTTGACAATTTTATGGGGAACAGATAAATTAACTTAATCTCAAAGTCAGTATGTTCTGGAACCAGGAGGTGAAGCTAGCTGTCCTGTTTCAAAAATTTGCATGTCAAGCACTGTGCAGTATTTATTGCCCCTTTACTTTGCATTATTCCAATCACACAAATTCTTCCATAAAGTGAGGGGATGGAGGGAAAATTTATACCACAATTACTAATAAAGAGGTTTCTACAAACCATTTTCTTTTATGTTCATTCTTTACTATAAGTTTAAAAATAGAAAAAAAATGCACCAATAGCAAAGAAACCCATCTTATTTTGCTTTATTAATAATAATTTTGATATTGTGAATATGGATTTGTTTCTTGAAGTGTAAGCAGAGTGACTCTATTTTTTGTTTATAGGCTATTTGTGAATGAGGGTTTAGAAACTTGGGGCCTCTGAAGTACTCTGCAATAATGAAGAAGATGACTCAAAAATAAAAATTAAGCATCATTGAAATAGAAATGTGGCCATAAAAAATAGACTACCAATGCTTCAATTGACACATTAATTTTCAAAACTAAACTTATGGTATAAAGCTGTTCTAAACTTGGACACCTCTTTAAAATGGAATTAGCCACAATATTAAAAGAGTCAAGAAAAGAAAATTCCTCTGAACCAAAGAGTCATTAACATAGTGCTGTCATTTGGGTCTTGGGTGTCCTCCTGCAAAGCCCATAAGTTAAAGATTGAGGAACCAACCTTTAATAGTAGTGCTATTGGAAGGTGATGGAAACCTTAGGAGCTGGGATCTAATTGGAGGTCTTTTGGTAAATAGGAGTGTGCCCTCAAAGTGGATAGTGGGCCCCCAGTCTCTTCCTCTCTTTTTTATCTCAGGCCATGAGGGGAATAAGCCTTCTCCACCATGTGGTGCCACTGTGATATAATGTGTGGCCACAATTCCATATCAATGGGACTAATCGGCTCATGGATTCCAAATATGTGAGCCAAAAGGAAATATTTTCACTTCATCAGTTGATTTGTCTCAGGTATTTGTCATGGTAACAGAAAGCTAACTAACACACATGGAATCCTTTAGTGATGCTTTCTGGGCCTCTCTTATCACTAACTGCAATTGCATTGCCTATTGCTGGGTCCTCACTTATGTTCTTGACCCAGGTATCAATTAATGTCTTCCATAAAACCACCCATATTTATATCTAGATGCCCTCTACAGTCTTGCCCCATGACTTATGAAGCAAATTCAAACCTTTCCCACTGGCTTCTTATTTGAATCCTGCCAAATTGATTATCACTTGGGCAAACTAGAAGGAAAAATAGATTGCCTATTTGAAGGAATGATCATTTAATTTCTTTTTCGAGAATACTTCTAATTATACTTTAAACTCCAACTATCTTAAAATTTCTCCAAATGAGCTGTTCTATTTTTTGTTCCCTTCTTTTGCTCTTAGAGCCCTCTATATCAAAGTGTCTATTTATCATAGAACTATATAATTTTAAGATTGGGCCTCAGATCTGTCCTTAGTTGAAAAATAAATACAGAACACTAGAAAAAGATTATGTATACCAGAAATGGCTTATCTGATGTTTTGTCTAAAATTGATAGATTGTCATATTAGTATGAATAGATACTGGTTGTCGGTTGGAAGACAATTTTCTATGGATCTCTTATGTTTTCATTTCTCATGCAAGTAAGGCTCTGACAACCCTTTGTCTGGACTGTCTTTTCCAGGATGTTTTTAAACAGCCTTCAAAGAGCGAGAGATACTGTCTCCCTCTAGAATAAAGGGCAAGCATGCTTACTGCCCCATTATAAAAGATTCTGTTCCATAATATTGGGATTCCTCTCTACACTGCAACCCACTTCATGCAGCAGACATCATCTGTCCTTCTCTGTGTCACTTTGAGGGAGTTGGTACTTGGGGGACAAGCACAAAAAGCTTATACTCTGGCTTCTGCTGTTTTAATAATAAACTGTCCTTCTTTGATGAGCCAGGAGTTTTATACATTTTTCCATCATTTATAAAACTGTAGTAGGCTAACTTGTTAGCTTGCAAGTAAAGTATAAGCAAAATCTGAGAAAAGACCTTTTTTTCCATATAAGCTGCAAAATAAAGGGACTCTGACTGGCATACTGCCTCCATTTGACCATTATTGATGCTAAAGAGAATAAGTTTAGCAGGTTGGACTACCTGGCCCTGGTCCAGCTTTACTCTGGGTTATAGGAGGGCAAACTACAGACAACAGGCCAAACCCAGCCTGTGGCAAGTTTCTGTGCAGATGGACTCCGAAAGGTATTTTAAAAGTTGTAACAAACAAATAAAACAAACAGAGAATATGCAGTAGTGACTACATGTGGCTTGTAAAAACGAAAATATTTACTGGGTAGATCTTTACAAAAATGGTAAATGCTTGCCCATTCCTGCTTTAAATGCTTGCAGCCTTTCCTTGGACATTACAGATTCAGAAAGAAACAAAAATATCTCTTATGTAATTTCCAAAAACTGTGTTTTGTAACTATAGCATGCCTCTAAGCAAAGATGAGTTCATTTCTACTCCTGTCAAGACCAATGCTCAGAAATCCATGTATATTAATCTATAGTAATCCACAAGATCCAGAGACATGCAGAGAAGGGGACTGTGAGACTGGCATAAGGGTCTAACACTCTCAAAGACAGAGGGGAAAGACCACCCCCAGCTATGGAAGTGTGTCTGAGCAGACAGACAGGGCTCTCCCAGAGTGAGGTGAGCTGGAAGATTGTGGCTGGCTTAAAACACTGGTCAGTGGATTGCAAAGGAAAAGCACCATTTTTCTGTATAAACTGAAAAATAAATGGACTCTGGCATACGGCTTCTATTTGAAAATTATTGATACTAAAGAGAATAGGCTTAGCAGGTTGGGCTACCTGGCTCAGGCTACCTGGTATCTGCTGTTTTAACCTGGTAAGACATGCAGATGTCTTACCTTGATTCACACCATCCATCATGTCCTCCAGAGACCAGGGTTTCAGAAACAGGCAAGGACCAAGTTTTAATTCCCACATGATTATTATCATTATTATCCGGGCTTCAGTTGTCCCTTTGCTCTAGAAATGAAGCTCATGAACATTTAGCAGTGTTAGCTTAAGAGGATGTGTGTACATTTAAATGAATGGGGTCACTTGTGGGGTCTATTATATTGTTATGTAGAGGTCTGACACTCATTAGCAAATGTGATTTTTCTTTTAATTTCCTCACATCACTATGTACTAAATAGCATACACTGCTGTTTTCCCCTTCCTCCCTTTTCACACATGTTCTTTCTTAGAATCTTCCCAACACCCCAATAAATATTGTCCTTCCTATCTGAACTCAAACAGTGTTTTCTCAGAAGGCTTCCCAGACTCTCCAGAAAAAGTTAGGACTTCCCGTTTCCACCATGGGCTACACTTTTCTTTATTATAAATGTCCAGTATTGTCCTTCCCCTCTGAACCTCTGACCTCCGTGGGAGCAGGATGAGAGTGCATGGTCCACTGTTGAATCCTGCTATGGTGGCATCTGGAATGTCCCCAATGGCTCATGTGTTGAAGGCTTGTACCCCAGAGCAGCGGTGTTTAGAGGTGGGACCTTTGAAGAGTGATTGGATCTTGAGGGCTCTGACCTCATCAATGGATCAACTCACTGATGGATTCATAGCTTACAGGGCTTTGGGGAGGTGATGGAAACCTAGGGAGGCAAGGCCTCCTTGGAGGAAGTAAATCACTGGGGTATGCCCTTAAAGGAGATATGTTGCCCCCAGCTCCTTCCTTTTCCTCTCTTTCTTTGCTTTCTGGCTGCTATGAGTTGAGCAGCTTTCCTCTGCTACCTGCTCCCCACCGTGATGTTCTGCCTCACCACAGGCCCATAAACGATGGCCCCATGTGACCATGGACTGAAACCTCTGAAACCTTGAACCAAAACAAACCTTTCCTCCAATGAATTCGTTTTCCTCAGGTATTTTGTCCCAGTGAAGAAAAGCAGACTTACACATATCTCCACCGTATAAAACACAGCGCTGGCTGCACAGAAAGAACCAAGATTCTGCAAAATGAGTAATCGGAACAGGCATTCATGCATTCATTTTAAAGATGAGGGGAATGAGGATGGCCTGGCTCAGAGAGGGAATAACAACTAGCCTAAGGCCAAAAAGTTGCTAAGTGATAAACTTGGGTTCAGTTCTGATAATAACAAGATGTGTTATGCTTTTCTACAGCTGCTCCTGTGGAAGTTAGCAACATTCTGGTAAGTAAAAGCCACCTCTGTGGCTGTTTTTCTATAAGTCTATGTTGGGATCCCCTGGCCTCTTAAGATGTGTAGGAGCTGCTTAGGCAGTAAGAAAATGGAAGATTTTTATTTTAAAAGGAAGGAAGGAAGGAAGGAAGGAAGGAAGGAAGGAAGGAAGGAAGAAGGGAAAGAGGGATGAAAAGAGGGAGATAATGAAGGAGGGAAGGAGGGAGGGATGGAAGGAGGGAGGGAGGGAGGAGGGAAGGAAGGAAGGAAGGAAGGAAGGAAGGAAGGAAGGAAGGAAGGAAAAGCAATTGTTCATTCATGCAGGTGAAGTAGATCCTTTCAGTTAGCAAGCTGCAAGAGTTATGGCGATGTAGTTCGGGATGAACTGTCTGGCTCTGTCCCATCATCCACATTTGGAAGGGGGTATGACTTTGATGAATGCAAGTGGAGAGTCCCAGGCTGACGACTGGGTGACATGTCTCCAGATTCATAGGTCCAGAGCACATGGGAGTTTAGTGGTCCCATAAATATTAGGTTTTATCTCTCCCCTGCTCAGACGGCTCCCCAACTCATTCATCTCAATGTTTCGCTGCTTCCTTCAGTGCACTGCAGATTTCTCCCGGGATGTTTTATGGTTCGTTTAAGTCACTACTCACAACCACAGGCCAGGATTGTGGGAAAGGAAGGGAGAATAAAGAGCAACCTACAACTAGTACTCTCCATACCAGCACACTTCCGCCTGCACCAGTTGAGTCCTCCTTCTTTTACTGCCTGAGTTGCTTCAGAGTTGTGACAAGTGCTGAATAATGCACATTAACCCTTCCAACTCACTGGTAGACAGGAGAGTGTCAAGGTAGAATTTTCTAGAAGGAAAATGCCAACCCAGAATTTTCTCACAAGAGTGTTCCTCTTCAGAGACGAGATGCCTTCAAATTTCATATGAGCCATCACAAGCAATTCAGAACAACAGTTATATCCGAGCCTAGCACAGAAATTTCCAAGAAAGAGGGGCTTAATATGACTTTGTTGGGTAAAGAAGTGAATAAATGAACCTACCATATGACCCAGCAATACCACTTCTAAGCATCTACCCAAAAGAACTGAAACCAAACTACCAGACTAATGCATGTGTATTTATGTTTATAGCTGCACAATTCACAATTGCCAAACTTTGGAACCAGCCAAGATGCCCATCAACTGATGAATGGATTACTAAACTATGGGATATGTACACAATGGAATTTTATGCAGCCATAAAGAAGAACAAAATTACATCATTTACAGGGAAATGGAGGGAACTGGAGAACATTATAAGTGAGATTAGTCAGTCACAAAGAGTGAAAAGTTGTATGTTCTCCCTAATATGTGGAAGCTAGGGAGAATGGGACTTAGAAGGAACTCCAGACAAAGGAGAAAACTTTAGATGAGCAAGTAGGGGACCTGACTGAGGGAGATGGGAGGGGGGAAGAGGGAAACCCACTAATGTACACAATGTATATACACAAATTTATCAGAGTCAATCACTATGCTGAGCACAAAAAGGAGGGAATAGGGTGGGATTTGAGGGAGGGCTAAATGAGCAATGTGTGCATGCATGCTTCTGATACCCTGACACTTACCAAAATGTATAACTACAATGCACCAATAAATGAATACATTTTTAAAAAAGAAGTGAATAAACAGCTCTATAACATGGCAGCATAAGCTTAGCAAATTCTTCCCCAGCAACAGGTGCTGGACTCCTCAGCTCCACCCAATGCCTAGACAATGCTCTGCCTGGCCTCCAATATAGTCAGAGTCCAGCATCCTTCTGGAAGATTGCATATAGAAATTATGGACTTCAAACCCATGAAATCAACTGAGAGATTCTCATTCCAAACCCAATAATTCTTCTAAGCAGATTGCTCAAAATAAAACATCTGCTTCAGAAATAAACTTGAGACCTTGAAACGTAATCACATTGTTTTGTGTAGAAATGGTGATGGTGCTTTGCAGATAAGGATTAAACGATGCTTATCCCTTTTTAATGAACTTTTCCTTTTATCTGGTTGTCCTCATATTTCCACATGTGGCATTAGCTGAACTTGAAAGGAAAATATTAGACAGAGATATAAAGACAACAAATAAGAAATTTAAGGGACAATATAAACCCAGATTGTACCATTTAATTTTTCATATTTCTACAAGGAAATGTTACCTAAACCTCATGTCCTACATTAAAATTGATTATCACAGTCTTGGTCTCATTCTTCATATTATCAGTGTAATACAAACCATCAGATTATGATGATTAAGTAATAATGATGGTTAATAACTAGTGGGTTAATAACAAAGTGTGAAAACACTTAAGTAGACTTAAGTGTTTTCAAATAATTACTATTTATTGGTACATTGTAATTATACATAAATGTGGGATTCATTGTGATATACTTGTACATACACACAACATCATTTGGTCGATTGCAGTCCCCAGTACCTCCTCTTTCCTATCCTTCCTCCCTCCCCTCGATTCCCTTCCTCTGCTGGTCTCTCTTCTATTTTCATGAGGTCCATTTTATCCTCTTATTCTCTCTAGCTGACCTTTGACTTTTTCTGAGTCAGCATGCTATAATGATTCATGCATACCAATGTCCATAGCAGCACAATTCACAATAGCCATATTATGGAATCAGCTTAGATGTTTATCAACAGATGAATGGATACATACAATGTGGTATATATACACAATGGAGTTTTACTACACCATAAAGAAAAAATTGTCATTTTCTGGTAAATGGATGGAATTGGAGAACATCATGTTGAGTGAAATAAGTCAAATAATTTTTATATGGCATTCTTGCAATCACTCTAGGAAGAGAGAGATGTATTTAATGGATGAATTAAACAATGCTTGGAGATGGTAGATGATTTATATATATGCAAGGCTATTGACAACATAACAGCAATCCTACATGCTGGCCTTTATTTCCTTCTAGAACACTATACTTCCTCTCCATAACCATAATCAAATCACTAATAGATATCGCTATGATATGTTCCTATACTTTCTATAAAACATTTCAACCCTATATCAGTCAGTTATTGCCATGGTATTGCTGCCTAACAAGCATCCCAAAATCCAATAGCTTAAAAAAACAATCTTTTACCTTAATTCATGTATTTTAGGTCCTCTCAGATTGTTTTCCAGAATGATCTCTGTTGAGCTGGATTCCAACAGGCAGTTTGAGTTCAGATCTTCTGCATGTGTGTCAAGTCCCACTTGTACCATCACTATCTGTGACATGTTCTTCTCATGCTGATGGCACAAACATAAAAGGGATGAACGAAAAATATGTGAGGACTCCCAAAGCTTAAGCTCAGAATAGGACTCTCCTATGTCTGTCTAGACAGAAGCAGAATCGATGGAGTAGGAACTCCATCTACTTCTAGTGGAAGGAACTACCTGGTAACATGACAAAGAACATGGATGACAAACAGAGGTGCAACCTACTGTGTTACCCCAAACAGAGCATGAATATTCATGTAGATTATTATCTTTCATCAAAGTGGAAGAAATACATGATCATTAAGGTCTCCAGGCAATTCTGTTGACCTGAATTGCATGATGAATTGAGTGACACTTCTATATATGAAATCAATGCCCTGGGAAAGAATATATTTACCTCAAAAGCAAAATGCCCTGAGCATCTGGTTTTGCATAGATAAGCTAACCATGGTGAGTCACCATTTGCTGGAGTCACCGACTCTCCCTCTACCTCTTTCATTGTCTCCACCCTGCTCATCTAGATGTTCCAGGATCTAAGTTTATTCGCTTTGTTGTTTTAGTGTAGCACTAACTCCATCATTCTCTCAGGAGCACCAGCACCCAAATCCTGAAATTAATTATCATTTGAGGCAGTACTGACTGAAGCACAGTTCTTCTGGGCAGAATAGCTTTGAGAAGGATACATCTAGCTCCCTAGTCAATTGGAACAGGAAAAATTAATGATGGAAATAATCTTTCAACATCACTAGCATGTCCTACCTGATACCTCTTGAGGTGTGGTAATGGAAGGCAGGATAGGAAAGGTACTATTCTTATGTGGCCCACAACAGCTGCTATGTGAGCACATAGAAAAAAATGATTTTAAATGTTCCAGGGTTCTCACCTAAGTAATTGTGTTTTTGTGTATTCTCAAAAACACAGTCTTTAAAAATTGATTGTTGCTGATATCATGGTGTTTGTTCTCATGAATATATGTGTTTCAAAGTCATTTAGCATAGCCCGTTCAGTGCTTTCCCTTGGTTTATATCCCTGTATTAGTTTCCTGTGGTTATCACAACAAATTGCCACAAAGTAGGCAACTTCAAACAGAAATGTGCTTTCTCACAATCCTGGAGGATGTGAATCTGAAATTGAGGTGTCAGCAAGGCCATACCTCCTCTGAAGGCTCCAGGGGAAAAACAATTCTTTCTTGCATCTTCTCAGTTATGATCCTCAGCATTCCTTAGCTTGTGGATATATAACTCCAGTTTCCACATCAATCATCATATGACCTCCACTGTGTATCTCCTCTGCATCTCTGTGTCTAAGTTTCCCTTTATTTCCCTTAAAATATACCAGTCATTGTACTCAGGGACTCCTGATCTAGTATGGCCTCATCTTAACTGGATTTCATATAAAATATCTTATTTCCAAATAAGGTCCATTCCCAATTACCAAGTGTTATAATTTGAACATACCTTCTTGGACAACAAATTTCAATCCATGCTACCCCATTACTCAGTGTGTTGGTCAGCCTTCTGTCACTGGGACCAAAATACCTGAGGGGGGGGAAACATAGAGGAGGAAGGATTTATTTTGGCTCACAATTTTAGAGGTTTTTAGCTGGCTCTATCACTCTGGGCCTGAGGTTAGGATGAACATCAGGGCAGAAGGGCATGGCAGAGGAAATCCCAGAAGCAGAGAGAAGAAGGAAGGAGCCTGGGACACGATATACACTTCCAGGGCATGACCCCAGTGACCCACTGCGTTCAACTAGGCTCCACCTCCTACAGTTTCTACCACTTCCCAGTAGTAACACAACATCATTAATCCATCAATAGATTCATCCATTCATAAGGTTGGGACACTTCTGATCCAATTACTTCCCAAGAGCCCCATCTCTGGACATGGCTGCATTGGGACCAAACCATCAACACAGAAGCCTTTGTGGAAATGTTAGATCCAGACCATAAAACATAGTGCATGTCATGAGATCAACATGAAATGTGGATTGCAATAATTCTTTTTGTGATCAACAAGTATTTGTAGATAATCCAGACAATGTCCTGGACTATCTCCTGGCTCTCCTTTTTACTTATTCAGATTTCTGTTCAAATGTTAGTATACCAGAGAAATCTTTCCTGACTGCTCTATTGAAGCAGCACCACTCCCTCAGTTCTCTCTAGCTCCAATGTTACTTTGCTTTTCTTGTGGTAACCATTACTGCTTAGATTCTGCAAACATTTGATTGCTTGCTTACTCTCTGCCTTCACACAGATAAACCCCAAGATAAGAGCGATGATCTGCTTTCTACCTCCTCAAATGACTTGCTCATAGCTTAGTTCATTGGAAGCAATCAATATGCATTTATTGAGTGAAAGAATGACTTAATATATTAGCAAACAAAGAAGCCAGGCATGGTGGCACATTCTTGTAATCCCAGTACTTGGGAGGCTGAGACAGGAGGATTGCAGATTCAGTGACAGCCTCAGCAAGTAGTGAGACTCAGCAACCTAGTGAGACCCTGTTTCAAAATAAAAATAAAATAGGGC